>VWZN01008369.1:226542-240490 GCA_013396955.1 Regulus satrapa | reverse complement strand
AAAAAAAAAAAAAAATCTCTGCTCTTTCACAGCATAGGTTGTGCTCCTGTGGACATCTGACCAAGCAAAACTTTCCTTATGCAGTCCCTGAAGCAATGAGGTTCTGCAAGCAGCTCACACAAAGCATCTCTGAGATGTTCTCAGACAGAACAAACCCCACTGCTGGATGAACAGTTGCTCTGAATCTTCCTCGGTAGACCAAGCAATTTCAAATGTTCAAATAACTTTGCAAATACAAGCTTTGCAGAAATGCTATTTTAATTTCCCATAGGTACTTAAAATTAATTTGCATGTACTTCTGGAAAACAAAATCCAATTGCTGCTTGGAAATCACAGGAAGCATTGAGGGCTGGAACAGTGCAGGCAGTGACTGGATTTACAATATATTTTCCAGAACTGTGTGTTCCTGCAAGCTAGTGAGAGACAAACACGAAGCTTAGGTGTCAGGCTTCTTCAAATTCTGAAAGCAGCACTTAATAAAAGGATACAGACACTTCGGCAGCAGGAAGGACATCTGAACAAAATATAGAGCTCCAGGTTGGATGTTAAGTTTGTAAAATACTTCTGGCAGGGATCTTGAATTGCATTTTGTGACAGCACCCAGTACAGAATAATGACATTCCTAACTGGGAGCATCTAGTTGTTATAATATGAGATTTATTACAATAGGCTGGAATCTAATGGCATTCTTTATCAGACTTAGGTTAAAAACATAGATCTTACTATATATGCTGCCATCATTTCCAGAATGACTTGTGATCTGCTGAGCTTCTGCACACAAAGGTGGAGTTTCTGGGACTAGTCTCCTAAGAAAGCAATTCCCAAGGATCAGATGTAGTGGCACAGAGTGAGCGTGGGATGCATAACTATGGTAACAGCTTTCCAGCCAGCCTCTTCATAAGCAGTCTTATTTCAGCCTTCTACCTTTGATTCAAACAAAGCAAAAGCGATGCCTCACAAAGAAAAAAACGAGATGTTTCACCTAAACAAGAGATACTTCCACGACTCTCTGCCCAAAATTCTGCTTTGAGTCTATCGTAGCATTCAATTTTTCATAACCACCCTCACTGCACTAACATATAGGTCCCACACTCCATTCCATCAGATGAACAGGATTGACTCAGTTTTTCAGAATCAGTTTTCCAGACCATCATTATGAGCTTAAAATTTCCTTCCCACAAATATTCTCTTGAGTTGCCTTTGGTGGCCATTGCAGTCAATCCCTATAATTCCACTTACAAAGTAAGTAAGGGCAATTTAATGAATATATAGCTTTATTCACTCCACACAAACCTCAGATAGAGCTGGAGTTCATTTTTAGCTGTAGAAGTCTAGTCTAGTAACTTTCTTTGCCAGCTATGAGAACACAAACTTCATAAAGTCAGGCATACAACAGTTTAATGTTACTCAAAAGTCAATTTTAACAACAGTTACCACAACACAGGATCCCTGAAAAAAAGGGCTTTTGGATTTCTGTGACATGGAGATATGCATGCAAGTTCAAACTTCAAAAAATGCCTCTATCCAAACCTGCGTTTGCATCCCTGGAAAAATACATGCAGGTCCTTTCTTCAAATTATAAAACTTGGTTTTGCATAAAATAGCTAAATTTCACAAATAATGTTTCTCCCAAATGTTACTTCAGATTTTTTAACAGTTCCCCCATGAAGTCAGATGTGACATGTGGGATGCCTAATAAATTGAAGCTACAGCAAATTATTCTCTTTTTAGCTGAAATAAGTCAAGTAACAACATCTTGAAAATAGAAAGACTCATTACAAAGAAGTTTCCTACAACCCAAAAGCCTAAAAATTGTAGGTAAAGTCTACATGGAATTTACTTTGGTACACTGGACATAAGCTTTATGGGAAAACAAGAAATTAATGGGATTTTAAAACAGCAAACCATGACAGTTACATCTGCAAAGAGATGATTAAACCTCACCTGGTTTATATAAAATCTTAAGAGTGCTACTAGGAACTGGGGCAAGGAGAAGGTTCTCATCACAAATGCTCCTTCACTACACGTCATGGCTTCTCAACTGTACTGTCCACCAGGGATAAAAGCTTTCCAAATTGGAATTGAGGAGTAACTTGATAGTTGCTCTGAAATTTTAAAGAAAACTCTGAATAAAGACCTGGCATCAAGCCTGCTCCAATAGTACAGCCTTTATTTCTCCCCCCCCTATTTGTGATTTCTCCTAATTCTGGTAAATTTTCTTCTTTTCCCAAATTGGCTCTTGCTTTCTGGCCAGTACAAATTCCTCTGAGGTTGAATCAATATATTATGTCACACAACATCATAAGATTCTGTTTCCTGACCTATTTGTCACTTCAAAGCACAAAAGTGGGATGTTTTTTCCTAAATTGTTGTAAGAGTTATTGATTTTTCAGTGTGGATTCAGTGGTTTGCTTGAAGACCTCTCAGACCACTATTTAGCACTTGGAGATTATGGTAGTAATTAGTTCCCATCATAACTGAAGTAAAGCCTATCTTGAGGGACAAGTTTTGGGATGCCAAGCAGTATACATTAAATACTCCAGGTAGACTCCTGAACACTTCCAGAGACTAACAAGTCCACGTAGGCTGAGAAATCGCAGCTGGAGGGGGAAAAAATCCTCCTGAAAGCACTCATAAATTGTATTTTATTGTCTTTAATGGTCAAAAACCACCTGTGAATTATGCTGTGTTGAGTCTTACAGTGCAGAAGGCAAAGTGTTGATACTATCTTCATGTCATCATAAAAGAAAAAATCAAACTGTGACAGGAGCAAATCATACCAACATACATATTCTGTGATTTTTACACAGCTCCACTTACGTGCTTCATTCTGATGGCTCTGATTCTACAGATACTCATTCCCTTTTTTCATTTTAAACACTCACCAGCTGATAAAAATGACAGCAGGTTCTGCAGTTTAGATGTCTCACTCTCCACAGTCGACTTCACTGAATCTTCTCTTTCCATCCCAGTTCATCCTCTGAGATATCAATTCTGAAAGCTCTCCCATCTGTGCCAGCATTTTTACCCAGCCCTAAACGTTGCTTGTTTCACCACAGACATCAGATTTTGCATTTCTGAACGGGAAAAGTGACTTAATCACAGAGCTGAGGAGCAGATAAAAATGGCACTGAGCATCGAAAAGGACGGGTAAGGAGAGACAGACAGAAGTTCTGCAGCAGAACAAAAAGCTGAAATCAAGCTTTGCAAAGCAAGAACTACAGTTAAAAAGCCACAGAACCTGTCTCCCTTAAAAAAAAACCCCAACATTTTCCCAGTTGGGACAGTAATGGTGGTGGTCTTCAGGAGCTGCTCTGAGGTCAAGCAGATAAACAGCACACACAGCTAACTATTACTGACAATTAATTACAGTTATTATTGCAGCATGGCAGCTGGCATTTCTGGTATCCAATCTCAAATGCATTTTTAGGAATCTGACCGTGCAATAACACGCAAAATAATTACTGAGCTACAGCTCAGGAATCTGTTGGGCTCCTAAATATAGTTCTTTAGTTGCTATTCTCAGCATATAAGATACCCTCCCTAGGACATTCCTGAGCTCCCTTATCAAAACCCATCTTTTCATACAGCCAGAAACCTCACCTCTCTCATGCTGGAGTATCAAAGGAGCTTATTATACATTTATTATTATTACCCCTATTATTATTATTAGTAGTAGTAGTATTTTTATAAAATTGATATATTATATACTAATATTTCTTGATAGTATGTATTTATTTCATATTAACATATTTATATATAAATACGTTCCATTTATACATTATTATTTATTTCTATCCTCAATATTTCTGCTATATGCACGTCAACTTATTAAGGATCAAGAGGGTCTCCAGGCATTTTGGACTGAACCAGAGACTGATGTGCAGAATTGGCTTGAATTCCAGTCTCTAAAGACCACGTTTTGCAAAGGTTTCTGGACAAGTGAATCCTATTTGAGTAATGAAAGGATTTTGTCCTCGCAGCTGCATCTACCACAACAAAATTTGTTTTGGTATTAAATTTGCCTTGATGTAACCTCAAACAGCCAAGTTCAGCAAATAAGAATCAAAGATTTTCCTGAAACTGGGAGCTGCTCACTTTTGTGGAGCCTCTGCTCATAAGATGCTTGCCAGAAAAGTTGTTACCCTGAAAGAAAAAAGGTGAGTGTCCCAGGAAATAATAAATAATCACTGCATTGCCATTTGCAGGACTCACGGGTAAATATTTCCTGCACATTGGATCAGCTCAGGATTTTTTCAGTGCTACAAGCAAGAAGAAACACATTTTGATATCCAAATCTGACACTTTTATAATTGCAAAAAGGCATACAAAAAAACCACTACACATACTTGACCAGCACGTAGCAGTTAGGAAATTTTGCAGATACACAAAACCTCACACAGCAAGCTACTAGAAGCACTAAAAATTGACAGCATGAAATGTGTGACTTCCACATGTTGCATGAGAAAAAGGTATTTTGATTGATTCTTCCAGTTTTTGAACAAACAATTCAACATTTTGACATCAGTTGAGACCACTGGTCAAAAGAAGATGATGCCACTGCATTTCCTCTGAAAATGTTTTTCAAACATGTTTTGCAGAAATGCAAACCTTACTGTTTTTCACATGGTATTTATGGTATTTTATTACTTTCCACTAATTACTTCTTTTTTAAAGGAAAGGCTGAAGAAAGCAGAAGTTTCAAATGGAAATTAGTAGGGAGAGAGAAAATGAAAAATCCCTTTTTTCTTTAGGCATTTTTTCCTTGAAAAAAGAAATGCAGAAAGATATTTCCTCTCTCTCCCATCTTACTCTTCAAAATCATTTTTCAAAGGGGTTTAGGTGTTTGTTTTGATGTGTCTCAGTATTTCTGATGGGGAAAAGACCACAATCTTTTTCTCTGGTAGATATTCTGGGTGTCATCTAAGAGTAAATGGTTTTCCCATCAACTACCGTTGCCTGGGATTATCAACTTCAATTTCTCATGTTTGAGACCTACAGCATAAACATTTCCTTTATCTGCCCGCACTTCTGATGTTCCATTTTCAGGATGAATGTTACACAAGGAGCTAAGAGGAACTCTTCTTCCTCGGGGGGTTTTGGAGCAGCTTGAAGATTCAGACCATGTGTTTCAGCGTGGCTTGTAAGCTCATCACATTCAATTCATGATCAAAAAATGGAACATTTTCAGTTACACCAGGAATGGTTAGAATGAAAGGGCCTGGGTGACAGCTCCAGTGATCCGTGTGCTTTATCATTCTCAGGAGAGGGGCTGTTTAAACACCTGGAAGGGCTTGTCTAGTATTAGGAAATGGCTGTAACAAATAGCTTGGCTGCAGCTCACCATGTGGATGTTCTTATTGCACAGCAAACCTGCCTCCACACTATCCCATTCCACCTACATCCAAAGCTAGAGATAAAACATAAGCCAAGCATCTATGTGAAATTTATTACAAAATAATGATTCTGAACCTGGATCATACCTTATTTTGAAAATCATCTCCTCCAAGGATGAGTCCCAACATGAGATCCATCCCTATATTTTCCAGCTGAGACCAAGTCAAGCCAGCTGCAGACCCAAAAAAGGAACTGTGCCTTGAAAAGTCCTTTAGGCTCCACTTCTAAAAATGCCAGTGACTGACCTGATTCTGCTGCCCCTCTCTCCCCAGACCCTGATTGAGTTGTACATCACTCCTTCAGCTCTCCTGCTGATTTCAAAGTATTCCATCAAGGGAACTTACAAAGAGCAGCCTCTCTGCACTTAAGCCTAATGCAGGGTTAAAAAGGGTAAAAAAAAAAAGGTAAAATTTCACCCAAACCTGGCTGCCAGGTGGTGGGAAACAGGCAAAACCCTGCCTGTGCTTCCTGGCGTGAATCAGTCTGCAGATTTGAGCCCACCAAAATATCTTTTCAACACAAATTACTCCCCGGGTTTCCCGCTGCAGTTTTTAGGGTTGGCATGGCGAGGTTCTGACCGAGGAGATGCTTTGCAGCGCAGCCTGTGCAAGCTCTTAAATCCTAACCAGAAGGAAGGGAGACTCGGGGCAGCATGCTGGGATTTCTGGAAAACAGACAAGTGGCACCACAGCATTTTTCTCAAGTACAGCTCGATGGGTGTGTGGGAAAAGGTGTTGTTTTAAAAACCAAGTGTTCCGTATAACTCACCACTCTTGGCAATATTCATTATGACTTCTTAAGAAATATTTTTGATGCAATGCCTCATTATCCATGTACCAGAACATTTCTTTTCCTGGCAGAATTTTAGAAAAAAAATTAAAAATAAAAAAAAAACCAAAACAAACCCCTAACAAAGACCTCTGATAATTTCAGTGACACAGCATGTTCTCATTAATAATTCTCTCCTCATACAACATTCTAACGACTATGCACAAAGACTTGGCATCTCTATTTTCTCCTTTTTAAGTCACATTGACCACAAGGCACCGAAGTGCTCAGCTGTAATTGGAAGAAATGCTGTGTTCCAACAGCCGTGACACCTCACAGGACTACAGGAAACTCGACTGCTCTCTGCTTCACAAATTGCCAGAACATTTCACTACATAACATCAATGAGCAGCACAGAAAAAGTTCATCCAAGAACACATCCTTGACATGTATTTGATGCTCTTTACTGGGTATTATTTTTTCATGGCCTACTGGAAACTTTTTTTCCTCTTTTTTTTTTTTTTTTTCACTCCCAAATCCATTTTTTTTACAATAGAAATAACGTTTTGACTTTTAAATGCACGTAAACACACACGGTTATTAAATATACACAAAGCTTGAAAATCAAAATATACTGATGGTAATGAAAAATGTTTTCTCTCAAAGTGCAGTGAGGTGGTTTTTGCAAATTAAAAGAAGTACCTTGCCAGCATTAAACAAAGCATTTAGCTCTCATGCTACCCTAAAATGAACTCTATCTTGTGAACATCCAGGTCACAGCAGCTCATAAGCTAAATTCACTATTCCAAATATTATTTAAATCACGAAACCTTCATACCTTATTCACAACAGCTCATTAGTCTTCATTCTGTTACATTTCAAAGTTTTGCAACCACAATAGTAATAAAAATAACAGTAAAAACCAACTAAACTATGATCAATTAAGAAAATAGTGACCCAGGAGGCAACCAAAACCATTGTAAAGAATCATATCATAACAACAAAGCCTAATAAGGGCATTCAAATCATTATTTGAGCTTATTTCATTTTCACAAACCACAAATATCTTCATGCTTTCACTGTAAGGCAAAGTATGAATCATGGCTGAGATCTTCTCATCTCCAATTTTTTACCCCAGTGTCTTGTCTAGGCAGTGGTAACTTGCATGTGAAATGGAATATCTTAGAAGAAACACAACATACCTTATCACTCCAGTTTGGGCAGTAGTTTTTTTCCTTTCCTTCAATCCACCCACTTAAAGTGCTGCTACAGCTAAATATTTAGCGGTTTTTGTTTCTGTGTTCCAGTATTCAAACTGAGAGAAAGGTGTACTCTCTGTATCCCTAACCCTCAGCAGAATTTTGGGGTTTGGCTTCTCTGCTGAGCTGGGATGTTATGTTCAGATTCTTAGTGTCAGCTGCTAATTAGTCAGTCCAAAGGATGCACCATTCTCCTCTCATTTTTCCTTTCCCTTCCTCTATTCTCCATAAAGAAAGACAAACAAAAACTCAGGGAAGCTATCCACTCAGATCTAAAGGTATTTTTCATTGGCTTCACAAAGGTCAGAGCTAATGCAAATTTTCCTCCTTTCCCCGTTGATCATCACAGTTTTCTTTAAGTTTTTGATCAGCAGTAACATAGTCAATGTTGGCATTTACAACAGATATTTGCATTTATTCCAGATGAGATGTTTTGTTCTTTTCCAGACCAACTGACTCTCATTACCTTCATTTGGATGCAGATGTGAGCACTTCTCACATTTTTTTCAAGGTTTTTCTGCTGACAAAATTACTGGAAACTTCCAGTAAAACAGGAGAACACAGAAAGCAAAATGGCAATTCATGTAAGAAATCAAATCCCAGAAATCTCGAATATTTTTCATTTTCAAAGGAAAATATCAGATATGACTTATATCTGCTTCACTTCCTTTTCTCCCTCTAAATAAACTTGCAGACAATAGATGACTGTGGCATGGCCTGCCATATCCATCATCCTCAGGATTGTGTCAGACACAGACCTGGAGACCATATCCTGAGTTCCTGCCTTTCCAGTTCTGGGAAAATTCCCACCACAAATTAGATTCTGCATCCTCAGTTCCCGTTTCACTCATCTGTTTCCAACACAAAAGGTTCTGTTTGCTTGGCAGCCTATTTCCTCTCAATCTGAAGCCATAATTTTCAGATACATGAAATCATGCTAATTTCCATAATGACAGCATGCCACGGCGAAAACATGGACTTAGAAATTTCACTGAAGAAACAAACAGAAGAAAAGAACCTGGCCAGGGGAAATTTCCATATTCCTAAACCATTTGAGCCATTCTACAATTTTTTTAAAACAGTATCTGATAGGTACCACCAGCAACCCTAAAGTCATCCTCTAGTGCTCACTAATGAAACACACAGAGACAAAAGCAGAGATGTTTACAGCAGAAAGTTTCGTATTTCTTGACATCTCAGTGCTTACACTGCCCTCACAGTCTTCATATAAAGACCCCCAAATCATTAAGGGATTAATTTATTTTACCCCTGTGAACAGGGTTATCTACATTTTGCAAATTGAGAAACCAAAAGAAGTTGGTTTTGGTTTTGGTTTTTTGTTTTGTTTTTGTTTTAAAAAAGCTTCTTGAAAGCTACAGAAACGATATGATGAATTAAAATGTGATTACAAATCTCTGGACTCTTGTGTTTAAAAGCTTTATGAAAACATTAAAAAGAAGCTAGATAATGGGGTTTTTTTCTAAAAATATCAAACTTCCAGAATGAAAAAACGGGTTGTTATACACCTGCACATTCCATGCATTTTTTTTTTCATGTAAAGCTCCATATATTAAAGAAAATAATTCAGTGCCTCACCCAGGACAAGATAACCACGATGCTGTTGGAGAGCATACCCAATACCCATGTGGTTTGCTATTGACTGTGCTTACTACGAGATCACAAACAGTCCCAGCCGTGTTGGGTTTCCCCTGATGTTGCCCAAATCACCACAGAACACACAGACACACACACACACACACAGAAAAAAAAAAAAAAATCAGAAAAAGCAATAGCAGGTGTCTTATTCATGATGTATGGCTTATCCCTTTTTTGAGGCAAAAAGTATCTTGGATTCTCCTCACCTACCTGCTGCAATTGCATTGCAGTCCTCAGGTCTGACATTCGTCTTGGCCAGGTAAACCATCTAAAAAACTGTTCCCTGTGGGGAAAAAACAAACCCAAACCCAAACCAAACCAAACCAAGCAAAAAAAGCACAAGAACCCACAAAAAAATTCCCGAAGAACAGCAAGAATATTAAAGAATCAATTCTTCCTGTTGTAAATCACTGTTCCAAGACAGAAAGAAAGGATCAGAGAGCTGGAGCAGCAGTGCTGAGAGCACTGTGAGAGAGTTGGGGCTGTTCAACCTGGAGAAGAGAAGGCTCTGGGGGACCTTAGAGCACCTTTCAGTACCTAAAGGGGCCCTGCAGGAGAGCTGGAGAGGGACTTTTCCAAAGAGAATGTAGCAATAGGATATAGAGGAATGGCTTTAAACTGAAAAGGCACCAATTTAGATCAGATATCAGGAAGAAATTCTGCGCTGTGAGGGTGGGCAGGCCCTGGCACAGGGTGCCCAGAGCAGCTGGGGCTGTCCCTGGATCCCTGGCAGTGCCCAAGGCCAGGCTGGATGGGGCTGGAGCAGCCTGGGGCAGTGGGAGGGGTCCCTGCCCAGGGCAGGCACTGGATGATCTGCAAGGTATCCTTCAACCCAAACCATTCTATGACTCCTCATCCAGGCATTTCTTCCTGTGACAGCAGATTAATGGCTCGTTAAGACTGTAGCCTCTAGGCAGCTAATCTGAGGTTTCATCAATCCCTTCCCATGAAATTAGGGGGATTTTGCAGATGCACATTCTAATCTGGTGAATCTTTCTGACTTCTGTCTGGTTCCAGCAGTTGTGCTTTTCAACCACAGATAGAGGAGGGAAAAAAAACCAAACCAGCAAACCAAAAGCAGAGGACTGGAATAATTTGATACACAGCTTCTCGTGAGAGATGTCTGGATCTATAATTTGTATTTATTTTTTGAAAATGTATTACCCAAACTCAAGGTTACAGAGTGATGGCCGTAACCAACAGCACATCTGACAGAACCACCCGGCAGATCTTTAAAATTTGCCTGATAAAATGAGAATGAACATCATTTAAACTTCGGCATTCAAAGCGACTCAGTCTTGTTCCTTTTTTAGCCTTAGCAAGCTTGAAGATCGCTCAGAGCTGCCCGCTCTACTGGAGAACTGTTGCTCGCAGGCTTTGGCACGCAGAGCAGGCTGCTGCTATCGGGTCCTGGCTGCCCTCTCGTGGGGCTGCCTGGAACAGGGCAAGGGCGAAAAAATACACCGAAACTGCAAGCAAAACACAAAGAATCCTCGGCTTAATTTGTCCGAAAGATCTGTAGAAATAGGTCTCAAAAAGTGCTTTATTTATCCCGCCCACTGGAGCTTAGAGTGAGCAGTGTTAAGTGGCTTCTACTAAAATCAAATGCAAAACTTGGTTTGATAGCAGTCTCAGCAGGCTGAAGCCTCATGTCTTCCCAGGAATACGATGCAAACTGTAAATGCAATGGATTAGAAAATAAATCAGCTTGAAAGAAAGCCAGGATCTTATATGTGCACTCCCCAAGCCCACCCGTGTGCCACCAGAAACGAGTGAGTTTACTTCCCCCAGCAACAGGGATAAGGACAGGTGTGCTGGGACAGTCCCTACCTTGACACTCCTCAGCAAAAAACCTAACCCTGGACAGGCCACATCCCAGAGACCACACCTGAAAATTGCCCTTGGAATCCAAAGATACCTTCCAGCCATTCAGCACTGAGGATCTGGAGGGGAAACTGAGCTTTCCAAAATCAGAAATGTGGATGTGGTGACAATTAGTCGTGACTGCCAATCACGGAGCTTGGAGCTCAGTGCTTCAATAGGCAGGATCAGAATGCTTTTATCTCTATCAATCTATTGTTTCTCAAAAACTCAGTGTCTTAACTCACGTGTGACCCAAGGCCGTCGTGTTTGTGTCCATGGGAACACTTGTGAAGTCACAGAACTGCTTGGCTCACCAAAGCAAATCAGATGAATTAGAGCAGAAAAGCCCTCCTGAACAAGCTGGAGGCTCAAGGAGAGTCTATGGTTTGCAAATACTGTGCTGGCTTCCTGCTATTCCTTTAGAGAACACGATGCTTTCACTTGATTTAATTACTTCCTCACAAAATCATTTGCACTGAACCCAACCAGGAGGGGAACAAGGTTTTTATGGCCAGCAAACCTCAAGCTCCTCCCATCACATGTCATAGTGCTGCAAAGGGCACCCTGAAAAAAATAATTACTCCCCTTTTTCAGGGCTTCAGGGAAGCAATTGGATCCTGGCTGGCTCAGAGGAGGTAGATCTGGATTATAGGACTATCCAAATCCATGTAATTGTGTGGCCAGACTGGGAATGATGGTTCCATCTCTAGGAATCTTGGAAACACCTCCCAGTTCAAAGCAGCCTGGTACCAAACTGTCACACGATATCTGGTGGTAATTTTCCCCTACACCTTCTGCTGTGAAGCCATGAGGAAGGGAAAAAAAATAGCAATCTCTTTCTGCAGCAGTATTCTAGGGGTGTTGAGGATGCTGAAGGACTGCTGCAGGGCTGATTTCCCACCCGGTTATCTCAGATATTCTCTATCAAACTCACCCTTTACACACTTTTAGGGATGTGCAGCCAACATACTGCATACCTGTATTATACACAGCATTTCAACCCTCCCAACCCTATCTTGCTCGTTAATCAAATACACAACAGCCACAGGATGGTTCCCAGCACCAAAGCAGCACCAATGACTGCCCTCAAACCTGCAGACTATTGTCCCTTTATGCCCTAGTCATCACTTTTCTCTTAGGAATCACAGTAAAATATATCTGTTCAAGCCTTTCACCTTTCCTGTACAAACCTTCATATAATTTTTCTGCCATCACGACTGTGGGAACAAGTTGTCTGTCCACAACTCTGCCCAAAATTCACCTAGTTCTTATTAAAAATTACATTCTTTTCAGATATAAATAACATCTTTCCCCAGGAAAACGATGTTTGACAAGAAAAAAATTATGTATATAGGATTAGGTCTGTATGTGACTTGGTCCAAGAGTGGCCTCAGGAGAATTAACTTTGAGTGATATGGTGGATATAGAGGTTGTTGGTGCCTGCACAAGCACGGAGTGTGTACTCAGATAACATAAAATCCTGGATGTGCTCAGTTACCAACCCGAGCTCCTTCTGTCCCTGTTTTACAAGAATTACATTTGGTCTGTGCACCCCTTCTGTTTCCTCCCAGCTCCATTTCCAGGATGCTGCGACAGATGTTTTAAGAAACTGGGAGGATGTTTATTATGGGATTATTTTTTGGATAAAGTCTCAAATCACGGGGGACTTTAGGCAGCTTATTCACTTTTGTGAGCATTTAATGACTAATGTTCATAGAGATTGTTAGCCCTCATTTACCCAGTTCTCAATATACCACTGAAAGTCTTGTAATGTTTGGGTTTTTTTCTTTAGAATCACAGTTCCTGAAAACAAGCAATTACTTAATGATGTTGTATTTGCTCAGTGCAAGGCAAGGTTTAAAGCCTTTGAAGACAGGGCATTGAAAAATGACACTTGAGGGAATTCTAAAGGCTGTGAAAAAATACCCTCAAAATTAAAATTAAAAGAAGCAAAACCATATATTGTTACTGTGGTTTTGGTTTTCTAAGCCTTAATCCTGAGCAAAAAAGCACCTCTGCAAAAAGAAATAAAGTGCTAAAACTACAGAAGATAACAGCAGGCTCATGAATAAGATTCTAATTCTACATAACTTCAAATTATTAATACTTATCAATTATGGACTGGATAGAAATGCTTTCCAAAGGAAACTACGTTTCTCACAGCTACATTTTGCACACAAAACACCCCAGCCCCTCCCAAACTGAAAGTGCAAACTTTGTGCTCTTGTCCGTAACTTTTCTGTGGGCTAGTTTCTCTCTCTGAAGGCATCCCAGCTACTCCAGCTCCCAGATTGTGTCCTGCCATCTCCAACAAGAGATCTTGGAGCAGACTGATTAATGGAGCCCGGAGCAACAATTAGAAGAGGTCAGAAAAGACAAGTCTTAAGTAGTGCCCTGAAACAATGCAACAGCTTTGAGCTATTTAAGCAGCTGACCTAAAATAAACCAAGGGTTTCAGGATAAAAAAAAAAAAAAAAAAAAAAAAAAAAAAAAGGTTTTGGGGTTTTTTTGGTTTTGTTTTTTTCCTTTGCCAAAAGTGATGCATTTCCACAGAAAATATCAATTTTGCTGTAACCACAAGTGTCTGTCAAATCATTGCAACGGAAAAGTTTCCAACCAGCACTAATCATTAGTCACTTGAAAATGTACACTAAAACAAAGGGCATTTTGGTGTACATCTGCAGCCAATCAAGAGATTAATTTGAAACAAAAGAAGTCCATATACAGTTGGAAAAACAAAAAAACCAGCCAAAGTGTGCAGCTGCCAAGAATGCAACCTCGAGAGAGCATCTGAATGACACCAAGATATGTTGCTGCACACTGATCTCGGGAGAACCTCGTTTGATTGTAATGAATTTCTGCACTGCATCCTACTTTTACAGTCCACCCCAGCTCTGCAACGTTCAGGGCTGCCTAAACCTGTGAGCATCCAACTCCAGCCATCCTTTTCCTTAGGGGTTTGGACAAAGCAAGATTGTGCTCCTTATAGAAATCCTGAAAAAAAA
>VWZN01008369.1:188016-223188 GCA_013396955.1 Regulus satrapa | reverse complement strand
AGACTGTCATCCAGGTTACTGTAGTCAGAGAGGTTTATTATCAAACTGAAATCTCAAGTGTCATTTCCCATCCGAGGGTCCAGGCAGCACGCCTGCCTACAAACCAGGTACTGCTTTGAAAAGAATTACATTCTGTCTCCTCTTGAGTTTAATGGAAGCCTTTTTCTAACTTCAGTGGGAGAAGGACCAGATCAATTACAAAAACCATATCCTAAGGCAGAGCGAGATCAAAAGATTCTTAACACGATGGAAATTAACATATGATTAAAATTGCTGGAGAGTTCAAAATCAGACCCAGGTTGAATTGCAGGGTAAGGACAGTCCTGAGTAATGCATCCTAATATTTGCAATTAAGGAGAATAAGCAGGCAACAATTTTAAGGCAGAACATGCCATTTAAAAATAGGCACCTTGTCTGAATGAAGCCAGGCTTGCACAAGACACTGCCACCAAAGTGAATAAGATGAAACTTGAAGTCACTGGGAATTTGGGAAATTCTAGTGGAGCAATGTGTGTATCCAATATGTTTCCAATAGCTTTTGCCACAGCTGAGAGAGGCAAAAGCCTTAAGGCATATTCTTAAAGATACTCCATAAAATTTACTCCGATTTGTTTTATCCCTCCTTAGCAAAACACAAAAAGGGCAAAAGAAATAATCAGGGGGTTGGGTTTTCTCCCCTCTAGCATCACAGCATTGTACAGAGCTGGTTTTCTAACCACAGCTGGTGGCATCAAAAGGAATAAGGTTTTATTAGCTGTGCACTGCCTTCCCCACCCAAACAAAATGCTTTACTGATGGAGGGGCAAGAGGCCCTGCAGGACTGAGAATAAAATGCTGTATATAGTAAATTCATCCCACTGGTTCTCCATTTTCAATCACAGCCTCTGTTTTGCTTCCCACCTCTAAAATCTGCAGCACAGGCATGCCCAAAAGGAAGTCACTTAAGCATTATTAGAGTATTATTAGAGTGGTGGAAGTAATTTAAACATTATTAGAGTGGTGGATTTAGCAGTGCTGGGGATGCTCAAAGACCTTGGGGGGCCTTTTCCAACCTAAATGATTCTAGTTTCCTGTGATTATGAACATCACTCCATATAACTGCTTCGAACTAGAAAAAAAATCTACTCTAAATATTCCATTATATGCTCCAGTTTTCATTTGATAAGACTTGTAGAGAAGAATTCATGATATTAATCCAGTTTTCAGTAGGAAGGTGTGCATATCATCAGCAGTAACCTCTTCTCCAATCACCATAAAATGAAAAGGTCTGGAGAATAATCTGTTTCCATGATTAGAGGTCAGAGCTGTACTTAAAAGTGAGAGTGCCTGTGTGTCTCTGTAGGAGAGGAGAGGAGAGAGAATGGAGAGTTGACTTTCCTGTTTGTTCGTGCTGTATCTTGCCTTTAAATAAATGACTTGTGTTCTAATTCCCAGTGAAGTCAACTAAACAGCTCCCATTGTCTTAAATAATTAATCTAGTCCAGGAAATCATTTCAGAACTTTTCAGCACCGCTAAATTAATTCAAGAAGATGAAGGAAGAAGATAGATTACCCAAGAAAAATATTAAAACTAAATTCCATCTTCTGGTTTCAATATGAAGGCATAAGATGCTGGCCTGTGACTTTGGAACATTGGCTGCAGTTCCCTGGGCTCTTTAACTTAACAGAACCTTTAAAGGAGGAATAGAAACTTTCAGTGCATCAGCTGTAAGCCAGGGCAGCTTTTTCAAGACAAGCACATCTAGAGCACATGGAGGAGAGCCCCGTGGGGAAGGGACTGCATCCCATCACCATCAAAGGCTCCTCACCACGAGAGTGCTGTGCAAACCGGAGTCCTGCCAGCAGCCGCTCCTGCTCCGCACGCCCTTCTCACGAATGCCGGGGCTCTCGCTGCACTCCACGTGGAGCTGGCTCCAGCAGACAAACCCCGAGTGGATCCTGCCCGGAGCCAGGCCACAGAAGGAAGGCACAGCGGCACAGCTGCTCCTCCACAAAGAGCAGAAGTCGCTCCGGACACGCCGGACTCCGCGCGAACGGAAAGGCCTCGCTTGCAAACCTGTCTGCAGAAGCAGAAGTGCAGGTAAGAGGTCACTCTTGGGTTTGGGCATCTAAATCTCCACTCTGCCTTTTGAACTCATCAGGCCAGAGCACAGTTTTCCCCACGAGGAATGGGGATGCTACGATTTCCCAACATACCAAGAAGTGGCGCAAAGACAAACGCACCAAAACCGCTCCAAAGCCCCCAACTCCTGACCCTCAACACGCAGGTGCTGAGTTTATCTCAGAGGCAGAAATAAACTTCCAAGGTGCACATCATCCCTGCGTCTCTGTGAACCTCCATGAACTTCCCCCTTGGATTATGCCTTTCTAGCTGTGTTTACAGGACACTGAAAAATGATTGTATGGAAGAATACCACGGAAGAATTCTATTTCTTAAGGGCTTCAGTTTGCAGATATTGTAATGGATAGCTCAACAGATATTTTAGTGCCTCTCTGACTAATGCTGTACTTCCTAATAAATGTATAAATATATCATTATTAAATAAACAGTCCTCTAACTTCTTGTAATTACACACAGCTGCAAAAACCTGTTTGCTCAAATGTCAGGAAGCAACACAGAACTTTTTGCCTTTTCAGATTTTCCCACAACCCCAGATAATTTATCCTGAAGCTTAAGATGGCTTCCCCCACCCCTTTTTTTTTTAATAATTAGAAATCAATTGTTATTTTTTTAGCTTTTATTGTGCATTTACTAGCAATATACTTATGTTTTGGCCATTCCTCAGAGATCTTTGACTAGGCAAAGCTTTCACAAAGGTTTTACTTTAAGCAAAAAGGGTTAGAGGTCAAGGTTGGCAATCACGGGTGTCAGCTTCCCTTGATATCCACAAGTTCATTACCTGCAAAGACCTCTGCTATGCTTTGCCAATTTAAATCATTGTGCTGCTCAAAGTGTCTGAAATGTATTGAGTTTCCAATGGAAAAAAAATTTTAAAAAACCCCCCAAAAACCAGGCAGGGTCATAAGCCCACAGAAGCCATTTAGAATGAAAGATGGCCCTGAATTAAAGCCTTGATCCAGACTCTTGACTGCAGCTGAAATTCAGATCCAAACCTATTCACTCAGAAACTAGTGATGAGAGCCATACAAATATTTTAATAAATCTAGAATATTTCTATACATGTAGCTTCTTGTCTGGCTCTCTATAAAACCTGGGAAATGTTTTATGCACCTCCAGACTCTGACACCGTTACCCCCTACTTGAATTCCATGCCAAATAAGAAGTAAAACTTCTGTTTCCCAAGCAGTCCAAGATTTAAATTCTCCAATGTCATCGAAAGGAAAAGAAAATAATGGAAAAATAAAGATCATAACCAAAACCCCCACTTCTCTAAACTCACTTCAATGTGTTAGAAGAGTTGCTGCTTATCTACTCATTGAATAAGATTAATGGGAAGTTTTATTTCCTCTACTCTGCAGGATAGATTCCATTATTATAAAGGGGTTCATTTCATTAAATTCTGATAGCTCATTTATAAGTGTAAAATTTAGGAATAACAAAATCTAAAGACAAGGATAAGCCCTCATCTGTTTTAGATAAGATGGTCTCTGGGCCAAAAGGAGAAAGCTATAAATATTGTTAAATTTAGTTGAGCTGTCGAGTTTTAATCTCACCTGATCAGGGCAAAGCTGTGGATTTTTTTCTCAGAAGACACTCACATTTTAACTGCACAAACCTGTCATTGCCTGTCTCCAAAGTAACATCTCTGCCACAGAAGTGCAGGTCAAACCTGGGAGGGGAAAGGGAAAAGGAAGAAGAGCCTGTGGGGCTGCTTAAGGCTCTAATCCTGGAGCATCCTCCTTCACCAGCTCCAAAAGTTCCTGCGTAATGGTCTCTCTGCACAGCCCGAGAGGATATGGCTGACAAATTCCAGGTGCAGTGAAAACCTTTGGGAAGCATCTCAAAATAAAAAAAAAAAATTAAAAAAAAAAAAAAAAAAGCAATTCCTTCCACAAACTCTGATTCTTGACCTCGGTCTTCCCTTGAGAAAGCTGAGCAATCACAGTAAGTACCTAACAAAAATTAATGAGGATTCGTTCTCCTGGTGTAAATAGTGAGCAGTAGGAAAATTACAATGGCTCCCAGCAGTTGAAGTACATTTTGATCACAGGGCTTTTCTGTAATAGATAAGCCAGACACTGTTTTTGTCAGATGCATGGAGAACACAGTGGCTGAAACAAGTTCCAGCTTGTAATATTCACTAAAGTATTTCAACAAAATTCTTTCCTCCCTTTGTATTTTGTTTTTGAGAGCGAGCTGAACGGCATCTTTGTGCTGATATCCAGATTGTCAAATGGAGTTTTAAATAGAGCAGGGGAGCTGGATTCTATAGCAGATGGGAGTCAACATAATAGCTAGAGAGCGAGGTTGATGCTCATGTCTCCTGACACACACAGAGGAGGGCAGACTGCAGCATTCTGCTCCTGCTGAAGAGCTGGGACTTGGGCCAGGCAGCTGCAAGCGTCAGGTTGGGAGGATGGACAGGCAAAATGATGCTGTGCAAGGGGAATATTGTGTGGCTTCCACGATCTGGTGCAAACACAGGAACAATGCTATTTCATTGCTATTTTTCACCGGAGAAGGAATCTGGGCTTCTTTCCCCAGATGCTGAACTTGTAGTCTGTCCTCTCTGCTTATCAAAGCTCCAGGGGCCCAGGACTGCCCGCAGCGAGTGAAAGGTCTGCTCCTTGCAATCCAGCAGCTCAATGCATTAATGAGTCTGCTGAAATACAGAATATTACAGCAACGGAGGTCCAAGTCCTTTCCCTTCATTCATTATTTTAATCACAAACACTTTCTTGAACAAGCTGGGAAAAAAAGCTAAGCTTGCCTGTTCCAGGGCCAGTGTTTCAGTCCCAATTATCCCTTGCAGAAAATAACATCAGAGCCGTGATTTGTTTCTGTGGATATCCACGCCAGCCACCTCATCAAGGCAGGACAAAAACCAGCTACCACAAAAGTCTATTTTGTTGGGATGCAGTTTGCCTCAGGAAAGAATTCATTGGACAGAAAGCTCCTGCAGCTAACATGGCCCTGCAGTGCTCAGAAACCAACTCTGACACACTTCCCTCAACCAGGGGACTCCCAGAGGAACTTCTCTCCCATCCCACTTCTTGCCATCTGCCTCGCAGTCACACGAGCAATGCATGCTCCTCATCAACCAAAAGCCCACGGGCTTGATGAGGGCCAGATGTTCTGGGTCTCCCCAGACCTCAGCCAGGCAGGCACAGCTGGCAGCATTCTAATTAGGCATGAACAGGTCTCGTCTTCCCTTCAACAGCCATCCAGCCACTCACCAGCTGGTACATCCAGACACCTCAAGACTTTCAGCTGGCCACTTCACCTGCCTTGGAGCCAAGAGGAAGGTGTTTATGTCATCATGTCCCTCCTGAAAGGGTCTGACCTTTAGTACATGTGCCAAGACCCCAGCCAGGGGCTCAGAACAACCCTTTCCTCCACTCAATCAGCTTCTCCCAGTTCAGCTTGGGGCTGGATCACCTTGTTAAAGTTTTATCTCAGCACTGGCTCACTGTGAATGCTACAAAGGTATGGGCTTCATGCTCAGGGGCACACAGATGGGGATGGGGCACTGCTATGCATCCCAGCAGAGGACAAAGGCAGACAAAAGTTCTGTCAGCTGCCACTGAGGAAATAAGTGAGCTGCTCTTGTAGAACTCTATGTTTCATACGGGGCAGGGGTCTAGGCACTCCCATCAGCTTCCTGGATCAGAGATTTTGATGTGCCTTATCACTGCTGCTGCACTTCTGCGTGCCAGTTGTGGTGTTGAATTATTTCTGCTGAGTTAGGATGACCTGGAGGGTGCAACTTTCCCCTGAGCAGGGCAGTCCTTGACGCTGCTTATTCAAATGTTATTAATTTCAAGATGAAATTGCCATAACCCACTTCTGGTTGAAGATGTCCCTGAACTCCACCAGCATTCTTAACAACTGCAGACCTCAGCCTTTCAGGTGAGGCAAGCTGCCACGAGTGCATAAAACATAAACTGATCCCCTTCCACAGGGTCATCTTAACCAAAACAATTTTGTTGAAGCACTGCCTTATTTAAAATGCTAATTATATCACTTCAGCTGCACTGAGAGTGTGAAAACCTGGGGGAGAAATGAATGCCCGGTCAATTCCCTATCACAAATAAGCTTGTTTTAAGAGTATGCCTAAGCTCCCAGGAACAGCTCTGGAAATGCATCAGCAACCAACCATGGGAGCAGTCTGGCCACATATTCTCCACTAACACTCATGTCAAGGTCCTCAGCTTGCTGCTAAGAAATCTCAAATTATTCTAATTTTATCTGTTCTGCGTGATTTTTATGTTGTTGAGAAACGGAGCATGAGCTCCCAAAGATGACAGAAAGCCTTGCTTCAATTTCAGAGCACCTGAGGACAGAGAGAGAAGGATAAGTGCTCTCCTGCATTAGCCTGAGAGCTGAGTTCAGCTGCCTGCAGAACTCAGTCTGCCCTGCCATTCCCCCCTGACATTCAAGCTTTTCACCAAACTCATCACAACTCCTGGCACACAGTACACACCAAAAGTATCTGCAAACCAAACTGTCTGTCAGCAGGTACAGCCCCCGATTTTCCCCTCTGGAACGGATTTTCAAAAATCTTCTGATACATTTTATTCCCTTATCAAGGGAATAGAACCTGAGAACCAGGTAGTCAATGGATTGAATAGATCCTGATTTTGAAAAATGAATCACACTTTGGTTTCCTATTGCATCCCGTCTCTCCTAGGCATTTATTCCATGGCTTTTACTGTTCTAGTATTATTTATATTGGGAAAAGTACAAAGAAAGGCATAAAAAAAGAGCTGCAAAGCCTTTAAACCCACTTCCGACGGGTGTAAATGCCTGGATGGAATTTAAGGAACTGAAGAATTAGGACTGGAGTGTTCAAGTCCTGAATGAAACAGGAACCAGAGCTGGCTGGGGATTGGCTGCAGGCTGAACTCTTCAAAACCAGACAGTAATCTTATCTGCATGCAGGTGCAGTTTCAAAACCTCTGATTTTTTTTATCAAAACAGAAAATTCCATTGCTCAACTCCAACGGGAAAAAAAAGAAACCCAAGAGCCTCTTGCTCTGTCGCAAACATGGAGATATCAAATTTCCAATGGATGAGTACACAGGAAATAACTTTGCCTGCAGAGACTCCATAACTGGGGAGATTTGTTACCTGTTGCAAGCCATACTTCAACCGTGGCAAGAAGAGAGGTGCAAAGTCAGAGCATGGGATGTAGGACAAAAGCAATTTTCTTGCCCGTGGCTCAGCAGTCCTGGATTTTTATCAGTGGCCTGATGATCAGCCTACCCAAATCCACTCTGGCAGGATGAGAGCCAGTGCTACCTGAGCTTTGATGAAGACTAAAAAAGCAGGACACAAAACACCAAAATCATTCAGTAGGTGAGGCTGAGGAGTGAGGAGTAACCCTGAAGAGGAAAAAAAAAAAAATCCACTTGTCAAGTAAGAAAGGCTTCTATTGTGTTAATTTAAACTTTGCAGGTAATTGCAGGCAATCTGAATTCCCTATCAAGGTTAGAAGAGTTTGCATAAACAATTCTCCTGTAAGAGAGATCAGAATAAACCTTGCTTAGAGAACTTATGTATTTATGATTGGAGAGAAGCCCGTTTTTTCATCGTTAACTGATGAACTGAATCCTGTGTCAGGTCACATTTTGAAACAAGATATGGAAAAACAGTAAAGCAGACTTAGCAACCCTAGCATAAAACCCTGCTGAAATCTCAAAGCAAAAAAGGAAATAAATATATGGAAGTAACTTAGGTCAGGTTTAGTGCATGGTGAGAACAAGTGGAATACCAAAAAGTTTTTGTAGCATGTTTTCCTTCCACGTTAAAGTAAACACCTACTAATCAGCTCATGTGATGGGCTATCACCATCCCGTGTGTCCACATCCCAGATTTGCAGCTGGCAAAAAAATTCTTCCTTCCCCTGTAACCCTTGGAAAGTTGAATAAACACTGAATCTGGTGTTGAAAGGGAGCCCTGGATAATGAGAGGGGCTTGGAGAGGAAAAAGTGCTTGCCTTGAATGATGTCTGGGGAGAAGAAAGTACTCCAGAAACAGCGAATCTGCT
Organism: Regulus satrapa; assembly: GCA_013396955.1. Taxonomy (NCBI): domain Eukaryota; kingdom Metazoa; phylum Chordata; class Aves; order Passeriformes; family Regulidae; genus Regulus; species Regulus satrapa. The sequence goes on along the minus strand of VWZN01008369.1, from coordinate 215,017 downwards.
CCAGAGCCCCTGGAAATATTCTTCCCTCTTCGTGCTGGCTAACAGAGACAACAAAGATTGTGCTTCCCCTGCAAGATACAGAAGAGATTATTCCTCTATAAGAAATAACACCGACTGAGGACCTCATGGAGAGACATAAAACAAGAAAGCAGCAGAGCTGGGATCGTAAAACCAAGCGCCTTAACTTTGTAAAACCCTTCAGTGGTTATTGTTATTGTTTCAAATCAGGAGCACAGGATGGAAACTGTGGCCCAGTCCTGGATGTTACTGGAAAAGCAGTAGTGGACCCATGCTAATGTTACAGAGGGAGGGTGCATGCATTTTATTCTTCTATTTTGTACGGATTCAGTTTCTGGATTTACCAAACACAGCTTACTTTTCTCTAATAAGAATTGTTTCCTATCTGTGTGTGCATGAGGCCCCAGGGAGGATGTGCTTATTTATTTCACGTTTCTGTGCAAGGGCTCAGCCTGATTTAGAGCACACATGGGAGGCAGCCTAAATATTTTGACTCTGACCATTTCTGCTGTCATTAACCACTTGAAAACTTATAATTACAATGACAGACATCTGTCCAAATCAGATGCTATTTCCTTTTAGGAAGTTGTCTTACCACCAGAGGGAATAGATCTAAATCAACTGAAAACATGCCTGCACAACTGGGTATCAGTACAGACAGGAGCCAACATCATCGTCAAACTGATGCCTGGAGAGGCTGGCCTGGAGCAGAGACCAGGCAGAGCAAAAGGAATGAAATAGGGATTTATGGAAAGGCCTCAAAGGATTCACCTTGGGCAGGGCAGAGCCTGGCCAGGGCTGTGCCCAGGATGGATCCCAGATGGGTCCTGGTCACGAGTTTTACATTTTATAAGTTTGGGTTCATCTCCATGCTGGGTCAATTGTCCAACCACAGCTCCAGGTGATGCAGCCTCAGCCCCTGGCTTGCCCCCTTCCCATTGTTTCTGCTTTTTGGGTAATGTTGTCCTTGATTCTCCAGCTGGGCAGGGATTGTTCTGTCCCACTGCCCTGGGAAGAGAACTCCCTGACACCTCATGTGGAGTTTCAGAGTTACACACCGGGCAGCAGAGAATCTGAAAATATAAAAGCTGAAACCCAAGGTATCACTACCCCCACCTTGTGGATTTGCTGTCGAGGTAAAAAGCACCAGTGCATTGCTTCTGCATCTTTCCCACTTGCTGCAGCCTTCCCTCTGGGTCCAAGGGAGCTGTAAAAACAAACTGAGCTCCAGTGGGAAGACACTGCAATGAGGGGCAGAGAGCCCAGGGTGGCCCTCTGGGGAGCTGGCTCAGGGTTAGGGCTGGGCTCACAGCCAGCATCTTATCTCTGCTTGGAAATGGAATTCTGGGTGCAACACTCACCTGAGCTGGGCTCACAGCCAGGATCTGTGCTCAGAAATGGAATTCTGGGTGCAACACTGACCTGGAGCTGGGCTCACAGCCATCATTTATCTCAGCTCAGAAATGGAATTCTGGGTGCAACACTCACCTGGGCTAGGAGCTGTAGCTCCGTGCCTCTGTGCTGCACTCCCTTGCTTTGTATGGACACAGAAAAGGAGAATCCACCGTCAAGTGCTGGGTTACCAGAGAGAGGGCTCCAATGGCACTTCCACGCCCCAGCTGGCCTCGGGTGGAGGTGTCTGTGGAGCAGGAGACGTGCCCTTGAAGAAGATATTCCCTCAGGACATGAGCTGAAGCCCAGCTCTCCTGGCCTCAGAAGTCCCTCTCACAAGGTATCATCTCACAGGTCGGAAGCACTGGCAGCTGGTGGTGAATAAATCATTCCCTTTAATCTCTTTAATACAACCTTGCTCCTGCCTCCTAATAAATGAAAACACTACGTTTCCTTTAATAAGAAATGCATGAAAGTGTGCCATTCATAAAAAGATTCAATTAAACATATGAAGCATATCCTGCTGTGACCCACATCTCAGTAACAATGTGATCTTTCTTTTGTGCCAGTGGGACTTGTTCAGGCAACTTTTGGTTTTGATTTTTTTTAAATCTGTTTTTGTATTTAAAACACGCAATTCATCTCATTCACAAAACCTGCTCTAATCTTTAGGATTAATTTTGCAAACATAAAATAATTCTCCAGAGCAAAAGTAGTAAATACAACTATTCATTTGAATAGAGGCTGCCAAATCATATTTTTTTCTCCCTGAAGGAGAAAAAGAAATCCTTTTTCTTCCTCTTAATGGAAAATTTAGAAGAGTTGTGCTATAGGCCAATTAGATCAAAAGGAATAATGGGGAAATGGTTCACAAGAGACTGACCTTTCTTCCCCAGGCTTTTATCTTCTAAATAATTATATTCAGGTCTGAATGCAGAAGACTAAAATGTTAGTTTAAGAGCTGAATTTGAAGAAGTATTTTAAACACCTTTTGCCATCTTTGATTTCAACAGTCTGAGACAGGAAAGTGAGCAAATGAAGGAAATTATTCACACCAACAAAGGAGTCCAAAATCACTGCCTTGAGAGAAAAATCCACACACTTCCCACCTCACCTTCATATTCACCTCTTGCACAGCTTGAAAGCACAAAAGCAGTTTTTGCGCTGTCATGAAAAGTGTTATCCTAAGCAAATAGATTTCAGTGAAAACACTCAAAAAGGATACTGACCATTTCTCTTTCTAATGCTCTTGCTGAAGAACAGGACCATTTAATTAGGAAATGAGACGGAATCCCAGCTCACTGAAGTCTGCTACTCACTGCACTGGTTTCATTTTCAGATGTCAAAAGGGCTGCCCGTCAGCTGAAACTTGGAAAATGTTCTTCAGTGCACTGCTGCAGCAGGATTGAACCCCCAGATTCTTTATCAAGCATCCATTTTCTTTCTGGAGACACCAAGTTCAGCCGAGTTTTCTGGAAGGATGCTCCAAATCCTCTCACAGATGGTTCTCACCACATCCCAACCTGCACTCAAAGCCAGCGCCAAAAGCTCCCGTCCTCCCACTGCAAATTTAGCACCAAAAAGAACTGCACTTGGGGAAAGCATTTTGGGATTCAAGCACAGCAAAGCCTTCATGCCTGGGGGCATATGATTCCTTGATGTGCCTGCAACAAATGAAAGCATTTTCAGAACTAAAGTGTAGCTATTATGACGTATGTGACAGCACAAGTCTAGGTACCACTGGTATTAAAATGTGTAATAAAAATGGATTGATTTCTAACAGAACTAAACCAACACCATCATAAAACATGCCACAATATTATTAAAAATGCACTGAATATGCTTTTCTTAATCTATCAAAACTCATGGAAGTGACATTTCAGTGTACAATGCCATAGCCTAGGGCTCAACAATGAGAAAAGTGAGTGGTCATTCAGTCACAAACCATTCGTATAAAGCCATATTGCTGACACTGGGTGTTGCAAGTCCATCTCAGCATCACCTTATTCGTTTTCCTCAGTGTTGCTGTGAATTAATTGAAAACGTTAGCACACAAGGCTATGGCAAGGACCTGTTACACATCTGAGTTGGATCAAGACACATGAGAAATGATTGCTGGAGCTCATTTTCAAAATAAAAATCAGCATTTATAAAATTAATGAGCAAGGTTTTGGAGAAAAATATCATTTCTTGCCCTCTCAGGCCTGGAAAAATCTGCTGGAGGCAGAGTTCATCCCCCAGCACCAGTCCACGGCTGACAGTCTCCAAGAACAGGACACCAGCCTGAGAGACTGCTGAGTCTGTCCCAGCACTTACAGCACCACAGCTGCACACCCTGAAATTTGCTATCATACATTTCCATTTTCAAAGCTAATTCATTTAGTTTTCACAGAATGGGAGAAGCAGCTTCATTTTGTTTGCTTCTGAGGTAAGCTGACATTTCAGCTTAAGCTATATGAACACGAGCAATCTGTATTTAGGGTCTTTTATAACATTTTGATCATCTCTTTTAAACACAAGCACATGTATGTGTAACTGCCACTCTACTCTTTGTTAGTCAGTATTTTAAGGCCATCTACAGCATTAATCCTGCTTCATATTTTATTAAACTACCACTCTCTTCCACCAAAAATGTTATGTTGATCTCCTAAACCCCTCTGGCTCCAGCTGTAATTCTCTCCCACCGTGGATTTAGTCTGTTGCTCATCATTACGGCACCGCTTGCTTTAATAAAAATAGGAATGAATTAGTTTTCAGTTAGCAATTGTACCAAAGGGCAAGGCAATGAATAGCTAAATAGACGTGAGTATATAATCATTCATGTGTAAAGAATAGTGGGGGCTATCTGCTTGAAATCCCTACTAAACTTTGAATTGTTTTATCCAGCATCAACAGAACAAGGCAGAGCAGTCAACTAAGCTTTGGAAAGACTGATTTCTACCACAGGCTTCATGCAGGCCCTCAGCACCCCAAGAAGAATTCAAGTTTCAGAGCCACAAGCCACTGCATTTGGCTGGGTGAGGGTTTGCTCTGGTGCCCAGGAGAAGGTTCCAGCACTGCAGCAGGGCCAGGGCAGCCCTGGGACAAATGTGACAAAGCCACAAGTGTGCCAGGTGGGGCAGGAGGAGCCCAGAGCTGCTGCCCAAGCTGCCAGGAATGTGGCTTTGCACCTCCCAGGCACCTCCCTGGGCTCAGGGGCTGCAACTCTGCCTTGCTCTTCTTCTCTGCTCTCTGTTATTACCACGGCTGTCAGAGAAAACACAGGGCTGGAATCCAGCAGGGCTGAGATCCAGCAGGGCTGCATGAGCCTGGCCCAGTTCTGTCGTTCTTATTCAATGTGAAGTTTCATTGGGAAGCTCAGAAGGAAGAAGAAAACTCTTCATTTTTCTATATAATCACTAAGATGAGTCAACAGCAGCTCTCACCATGTAGCTAGGGCTCTGCATCTGCATTCATCAGCCCTGACTCCGGGGCCCGTCACGCTAAACCAGGAGTGATCATCTCGCCAATTAAGATTTTCCACTGTTGTGCTGGGATTTTTACTGAGTCACACAGCACTGACATGAAAGCAGAGTGTCAGCCTAAACTCTGCACTGTGAATTCTGCTTAATTAAGATGTAAGGTTGTCCCATCACGATCCCTGGCCAAGAGCAAGCATGGAAGAGCAAACAATCCCCCACTGGAAATGCTCAGGATCAGTGAGGAAAATAGCACAGCATCACTTAAACACTCTGCACTGGACACGGGACAAGTGGCAGGAATAGGTCTCTGAGAAGCTCGTTTGACTCTTCTGTGCAGAAATTTCAGTTTGGTGTGCTCCAAAAAATATCACAACACTTCAATATCTGCCTTAAAAGAGCTCTGTAAAGACAGAGAAGGTGGCATTTTTAAAAGTCTGCCTAAATGGCACAGTCCTATCACTGTCCAGCACAGTCTTTAGATAACTGAAAAACCTGAATTTAAAAAAATAAATCTGTATAAGGCTATGTTTAGATATGTACTACACATTTTCTAGGAATATTAATTAACTGCTGAGTTACTTTAGCAAGACAAACTCAAAAGAAGAGTATCTAAAAGACAGGCTATAAACACAGCCTTCCTTTCTTCTTAATTTCAGCTGCCATTTTATTTCCTGATTAGCCAGGCTTGTCAGATACTTTCCCTCTGTTCCACATCTTTCTCATAAATTTATTTCATATGCACATTTTTCTCTCTTGTGCTCAGTCAACAAGAATTAAACACATTTTATCAAAAATGGAAAAGCAATAATCAAACACAAGAGGCCAACAAAATCCTCTCCTGAATCTCTCTTTGATTCTCAGCAATTCTGTGTTCCAGAACTCTATTTATTCACCCAGCACATCCTCATCTATGTTTGTGAATCCACACATACATTTATGAAAATTAAAGGCAGCCCCACGATCAGAAACGAGTAGAAAAGAAAACGTTTCAGAAACTTTCAGATTCTTTTGCAAATAATTGTGGCCTCTGAATGAAAGCTGCTTTTTTTCACCCATATTAGGATGCTAGTGGTTTCCATGACAGCTTTTTGTCAGCTTTCCCCTACTTCCAGTAGGCCCTTGAATAGAAGTTTACACACGTTATTATTCAAAGCTCTAGGATTTGATGAACCCTAAGGCTTCTTAGCAGAGCCTGTTTAAGAGTTGATTTTGACAAAAATGTCACACGCCTTCAGACAAAAGGGAAAACCAAAGCAGCAAGGACAACTTATGCAAACATACATTTGTTATCTTGCAGCCTCAGTAACCCAATCTGAGCACACCACGTTTTCACTCAAACTCAGTGAAGGGGAAAAAAGCTTTGAAGAAAATCTGAGATGTCTCTGATGGCAACTTGAGCCACAGCAATCAGAATGAAAACTGCTGCAGTTTCTCTGGTTTGTAGTCATACCTTGGGTGTCACAGGGTCTCCCCTTGAGCCACAAAATCCACTTTGATTCCCCCAGGTTTATAAAGGGTTGGCTCATTAAAGTATCTCAGCTTTCAATTCAATGGAGAAAAAAATATATATACAGAAAAAGCAAAAAATATGTATACATAAAAAGTTTCTGTAGAGAATAATGGAGCAATGTGGGCAAAGAATTCTGCAACTTCACTCATTATGTGACTTTTTTTCATTTTCTGCAGAAGGTGGTTGGAAGAAATTTGTTACCATAAGGCATCTTAAACTTCCCAAGGTGACGACTGAAAAAAAAAGTTCTACCATGTCAAAAAAGGGGAGATATTCCAGGAGAAAAAGTGCAACCCAGCACCTGAAACTCTCAGGAGAGGCCCAATTTGATCCCTGTTCAGATGCATCTTTCATCATGACAGACATTCATTCTACAGTGGGATATCCCAGAGATTTTATGCCAGGGATATCTCAGAGACCTGAGGCTGGGCTTTGGGGGGATAGGGTGGATTTAGATTTTGGGGGATTTTTTGGTGTGGTTTCTTTCATGGATTTGTGGTTGCTGTTGTTGTTTTAAAGTGGAACTTTTGAAGTGATGTGCAATTCAGATTGGCTTGAATAAAAACATGACCCTGCAAAGCATTTAAAATTGGCAAGCAGGCTGGGGTGAGCATTCAGGCAGCACAGCTGGGTGCCTGAAAAGGGAGAATCCAATCAGCAGTGATTGCACATAGATAAATCCTGTGAAGACTGGGGGGGAAAAATGGATACTGGCAATTTTCTATGCTGCTTAGAACAGGGAAATAAAACCCTTGTGCTGACCTGAGGGGGAACAGTAATATTTGAAGATTCAAACTTGAAAATATTTCCTCTTATGTTCGGTGCTAGACTTCTCTCAAGAAGCATTTGGACATGTGAACTGGAGAAAGGAATGAGAGCACATTTGGGAAAGCCTCAGCTTGTGCCCAACTGTGCACATCTGTGACTATGCACACAGTTATGCACTGTCTCCTTTAGCCAAACCTCTTTTTGAAACTGAACATGAAGAACAGGGAATACAACGGCAGAGCAAAGTGGAGAGCTTCAAGTTTTCTAAAACCCAAAATAACGGGGGTTTCGAACCTGAAATAGCACCAAGCATTGCCACGGGACAATCCTATTTGTGCTGTGTGCACTGGACACACAATTTGAGGTACACAGACAAAGGGCTCTGATCACACGAGGATGACAAGACAACAGCTCCCCCAGCCAAACCATCCAAACAGGTCTTAGGGACATGAAAAAAGTGTTTTAACATTACTCAGTTCTTTAATTCCTGTGCACTGGGAAACAAGGAGGAGCATTGTCCAGCTAATGCAGCTCCTTAATGCCTCAGGTCTAGGTCATTTCTTAGGGTCTGGGGAGAGGGTTTTATTACCTGGCTAGGGTTGCACTTATGCTGTTTCCAGGAAAAGCCCTTAACTTTGAGGGCAAGGATGCTGTTCAATGAGTGCAGGAGTTTTCCCTTTAATCCAGAGGCAGAACTCAGCTGTAGCAGCTCTGAGGGTCCTTCCTGCTACCTTTGCCAGAGATGATTTCCATCTTTATCAGATAGGCCACCCATTGTGCTCTGCTGCTTCTGTTGTCTCCATTGTCCTTGTAACCAAGCCAAGTTTCTTCCCAGATCCTCAGAATGCCTCAGTGCTGTTATTTACTTTTGAGGGCCTCAGCAGAGACCAAGATTCTCATTTTTCAGTGTCTCCCCAGAGACCCAGACCATTATCTCTGTGAGCCAAAAGCAAAAGGAGCTCCATGAACTATCCCAGTACTACAAGGGGGAAGGAAATGGACCTGAACTCCCTCAACCACCATTCCTCCTCCTGGCAATATCCAGCTCTAGTGGCAGATAACAGGCAGAGGGCGATGGATTGCACTGCTTGATTCTCTTCTCCTCTCAGGTGAAAGTCTGTTCTCAGGTGAGCATTGCAGGGAGGTTTTGTGGCTTTCTCTGAGGGGCACTGATTTTTTCTCCTTTAGAGAAACTCACTGTCCAGCAAATGGCACCAAAGAAAGACCCCCATCCTCTGCAGAGCTTCCTCTCAGTAAGATCCTGGCCATGAATATTTAGAATAGTTCTGAAGCAAAGAAAAGGTCACTGTTACATATAATTGACTGCTGATTTTGCTATCATTATACTGACTTTAAATGTCATGCAGTGAACTATAAATTGGGTATTAAGTTCCCCTCTGCACTGTACACAGACATCAAGGAAATCCTGTTCCTTTCTCTAACAGGAAAAGGGATTTTTTTTTAAGAGTCTGTTTCAGCTCATTATCCAACACGACTATATATTGTGTACAAATTTTATCTATTATTTCATTTGTATGTATGTATATATATTTATAAGTCATACACATATATCATATATTGCATTATATGAGGTGCTCAAAGGTGTTGTGATCTGAACAAGCAAATAATTAGAGACAGAAGCAGTGGATGGGCCTGTAGCAGGAGACGCTTTCATTTCTAAGAGTTTCCAGTTTCTACATATACCCAAGGTCTATGCCAAGTGTCATCTCTTGGCTTTTCTATTTATTCAGACTGGCAAAACTAAAAAACGCTGCTCCCACAAACATCCCTTCTGCTTATAAGACAACAAAAACAAGGTTAAAAATGAAAAGCATCGAGCCTTCCCCAGCCTGTCTCCTAAGAAACAGGAGACTGACTGACTGCCCAGGGCAAGGAATCAGCTTCCAGCATCTCAAAACACAAGAGCTGCAGCACTGGTACAGGACAGAAAGCTCTAAAACCCCCAGCACATTATTTTCCAGCCCATGGCAAACCTGAACACAGAGGTGCAGCAGTGATCTCCCCTGGAGAGCTCAAACCACAGCAAGAGATCCCACTGCACCCCTGGGGAAGGGGTTTGCATTTCTGCCTGGGCAGCTCTTGAAGAACCCTGACAAAAACAGGCAGAGAAGAAATGTGCTATTGGTAAAGGAAGTGATCTCTGCAGTCACCACAACAACGCAGTCATAAAGGGAAGGAAAATGTGCTTTACGATGCCTCTTGCCTTTGCGCTCAATCATATTGTCCAAAATTATTTTTCCAAGTTAATTTCTATGCCTGCTTCTTTCTGGGCCTTCAATGCCTCTCCAAAACTAAACCTAAGCCATCATTAATTGCACTGGTTTTTGTTGGACTCTAAACTTTCACGTAACAGCACAATTCCAGGTGCTGCTCTCTTTCTAAAGTCAGCCCAAATGATGGTGTCCAACGGAGGTTACTCCAGCATTATCCTAACTGATTCTTATTTTTTATTTTGCAGATTTTATTATCAGCACTGGCGCAAAGCCACCTGCCTTAACTGAAGATCAATCACCGCTCACATTTATTTTAGTCAAAGCTTTTGCTCTACACTGTTTGCAGTGTGCCTTCAATGCCCATTTCACTTTCCTCACCACCAGCATGAATTTCTGGCTCTGGGTTACTCACCTTCCTTGATGTTTGTGTTCAGTCTCTTCCAGTTTCACATCAGCTGCAGCCACACCAAAGAGGACTTGGAGGGACAGTCAGCAAATAACCCCTCCTGCCTGACTGGTGTGGCAAGAGCCCATTCCAGAGCATTTCTGTGGTCTGGTTTGGTGAAGTTACGGAAACGTTTTCTTCTACACCTTATCCATGGGGGAAAAAAAAAAAAAAAAAGTTCTCTTTTTCAAAACTACCAGAGCACAAAAAAGTGAGATTGATGGAATTGCTTTCTTCCATTTCCCCATTAGCCATCTCAGAACAGTCCAAATTTTTCCAATTACAGCCACGGGGCTTTTGTATCACCATGGCAGTGAAATGCATGTTAGATATTGGAAAGTCTTTGATGAAAAGAAGGCAGTGTTGGGTGAAATGTGAAGGTGCAGGTTCACATTTCAAACACAAATGGTGGGATGCTGCCACATTGGATTTTACTACAAAAACAGCTTCAATAAAGTATTCCCAGAGGAATTTGCACTCTTGTCTGCAGCCAGAGGAGTAGTTCAGTCCCACACATACACAGAAATTATCTGGGGGAGAGGAGATGCTTAATCAAGAGCCAAAGGAGAGAAATTCTTCCCCAAAATGTCTTGGCACCTTGCTATGTGAACCAGAGCTAAATTACAGCTTTAAACAGATTTGTATAAACCATTTTTCTCAAACAAAAAGGTTTAAGTCAGTCAAATATTTTGGGTTAAAAGACTTTTTGAGCTGAAGTTTAGGCTTTCTAATAAATTCTGGGGAGGAGTAATAGAGAAAGAAGTGTGGACTTGCTACAGAAAAAATACATATTGCATCTGAAACTGGAAATCTCTTTTGATAAGGTGTTGTAGTTCAGGAACTTACTGTTGTTCACACTCTCTGAAGTGGGCTCCTCAAACTGATTATATCTAATTCTGCAAATATTTCACAATTTTTATTGTGAAATCTGTCCAGACAGACTGGGAACATCAGAAAACTGATCTACAACTTCCAACAGTTTCTTTCCGCAGTGTTTTCAAGCCAAATTATTTAGTACACAGGCAAACCTGTTCCGTTTTTTTGGAAGACAGTTTTCCACCATATTTTCTGTAAAAGACAATGACTTTTTATTAAAGGAAAAAAAAATTAAAAGGATTTACAGATTAGGTTGAGCATCCCATAGATGCTCAGCTGAAATCCATGCATTTCTGGGAGTAAAACTCATAAAGATCTTTAAAGCAAAGTCCTAACCATACTCTACCCCAGTCCCAGCCCAGCCTATGTTAATAATGTGCTTTTAATTAATTCAATCATCCCTTTGCCTAAGTCAAACAGTCCAGGCCAATCACTTACACAAAGTTGCTTATCATAATGAACATTTATAATTTCAAATATTTGCTGTTATGCAGCTGAGATTCTTGTAAGAATGGGCAGAAGGATAGGAAGCTTGCTTTTACTTACACCAAAAATGCAAGTTTACAAGAGGGGGTTTTGTTGTTTGGGAGGGGCAGGGCCATCTGTGATTTTTTTAATAGCTTGCCCACATCTACTAAGCTGTTGTGGTATTTCAGAGGCAGTATTTTCCACATTGGCTAGCAGAGGTCTTTGAGTCTTCAAACTCATTTTATAATTTAATACATTAGAAATGTTTGCTCTCCACTTTTCAACAAAACCACTACATTTGATAAATATGGACCAAATACCTTCTTGTCCCTTCTTGTATTTAAGCAGGCAAATCTTTCATCCATTAAAAACAAGCAACTTTAAAATATAAAATAAATTTGGTTGTGGCGCTGCATTAAACCTTTCTGCAGAACTGCTTTTAAAGTTCATCTAGAGAAAATATTTTCCCTACCTGCAATTTTGCTTTGATCTCACAAGCTTCCTGCAGCCACATATTGAAGCATGCATAATTCACATATGGAAGGTCTCAGAACATATTACCACATACTCTAAATATAATCAGCCATTGTGTATGATGTCATCTGAAACTAATTCAGGCCCCTCGCAGCAAGCCTGCCCTTTGAGCTCACCCCATTCTGGCCGTGGGTGTCCAATCTGTCCCCACCTGCTGCTCCCGAGGCTCCCGGGAGTGCCACCCCGGTGCCACCCTCCCTGCCCAGGGCACAGAGCCCAGCTCCCCCACCAGGTGACCTTCTCCAGGAGCTGCACGTTCCTCTGATGGATGGCATGCTGACCTTACCTGTTCTCCCTCCTGCAGGCAGCACGGACAGCCAGCACCTCCTGGAGATGACAACGGGATCCTTCTCCTCCTGCCCTCGCTGCCCTCCCGTCTGGAACACACAGTTCTGGGCTTCTCTGCATTGTTTTAGATCAGATTTTGGATTTGGGCTCGTTTGGGCCAGGATCCACAGACCAAACACTTGGCTTGCTGCTGACCACAGGCACAGATTACCTTGAACAAAACCAGCTTAATGATTCTGGCACCATCCTCAGCTATTTCCTTTGCTACCAATTCTGCTGGTATTAATAACAGTTGGTGAGCGCTTGACACTTTTAAAAAGCAATTGTCCTTATTAAGTAAATAAATACTGAGTGAGGAACTTATCTTTGGAGACTCGTTTTTTGTAAACCTTGGCCTTACTCTGGCTGCTTTTGTTTTTCAAGCTAACTGAATTACAAGTATTATCCCACTGTTAATATCTACACCACTGAATGCCAGCATCAACAGATTCCATTGACAAGCTGTGTCTGGGTTCCCCCCTCCCTCCACCAAACAGGCCAGTGCTGTAAAAATATCCTCAAGTAATTGGAATTGCTCATTCAAAATGGAACTGCCATAAACTTCCCTCCATGTCGCAGATAATTAGTTCTGGGCATCTCGTCCATTATGCCTTTGGGCATTTTCTGCAGATGCCTCCTAAAATTCCAGAAAATGTGCTTTGCAGTGAAGAATCACAGCAAACAGTCATGCCAGGAGCAGTAACAAGCCTGCTGACAGCTTCACAACTCTCCTTCATTCAAAGCAGCCCTGTGCTTTTCAGCAGAGTGTTTTTGGGTTGTTTTTTTTCTCTCTGAATATATTTCTCTTCCCACAAATTAGGGCTTTGGAGAACACAACCTTGATAAACAAAAACCCACACCCCCTTTAACAACATGTGGACAAAATGTTAACCCATCTCTGAAGTTGCTCCCTCTCTTGCTCAAAAATATTATGCTGGTATAAATGAAGAGTAGTTTTACTACAGAACCCCTTTTTTTAAAAAAAAAAAGCTTTCTACCTCTTCCCATTGCAGCAGGCAGCAATAAATGGAACACAAGAACAGCATTTTGCTTCTTATGCATGGAAGGATATTAAGTTTTGAAGCTTTTTTGGCACAAACAGATAAGGCTGAGCAGGAACTTAAAATAAATTCAGTGTTACCCAACCCAAGGTAACCCACTTGTGACAGTGGCTACGGGGGTTACATCATTTAATGACATTACAACAATCACCAAAAGTAAACTGTAGCAATATCTAACTTTTCTGATGTTGCATCCTGACAGTGTCAAGTTTAAAAAAAAAAACAAACCCAAACACATCTTTTCTATCATATATGAGGTATCAGCTGTTTGAAGATGCCAGCAAAGATTAGAGCTCCCTCCTGTTAGGCACCAAAATACACAGATTTTATCCTACCCAGGTTACACTCTAAAGTTAAATAAGAGAAATTTTTGCAGATAGAACACATAACCATGATTATACAGGGAAGGAAAAAAAAAAAGAAAAAGAAAAAAATAGAAAAAATTATATATTAATCAGCATCTACAATTAGAAGCTTTAAACCTGGATGATTAGGCACAGCTATCTGTATCTGGACATTAATACAAAATTTTGGAAAATCCACCACCACTTATTCACCTAAAAATAAACCTGGGTGTCACTGAAAGAAATTCAGTTACTTCTCAGTGTACCAGATTTTGTCTGGGGTTGAAAGAGGAATCCTGACAACATTCTGTGCTTGTGACACAAGCACAAAGTCATTTCTGCTCCCTACAGTGAGTTTATCAAGGTTTGGTTGTTTTTGTGCTCAGACAAAGCCTTTTACTAACAGCTCTTAAAACTCCTTTGGTTTGCTGTTCACAACTTCTATTAAGCATGAGTGGATGAAAAATACATTGATTTAGAATTTAAAGTGTTGGCAGGAAACAAATCTGTATTTTATTGCTCTAATCCATTCTAGACTACACTGGAAGCAACCTAATCCACCTTTCACCTGCAAATCCTAATCTGGAGACTCCCACAGTAGCCAAGGATGCTTAAAAGAAGTCCTCTAACAAGAGAGAGTGCTTTTGTTAGACAGTGACTTGGCATCATGAAAAGGTGGTTGTTCCCCAGGAGCAGACTTGTTAATGGAAAAAGTGAAAATTCCTCTAATGGTCTGTGTGGGGATCATACATGGACAACAGATCAAGTGAAAAAAATCCAACCCTCTAAAAATCCAAACACGCTCATGTCAGTAGAAAAAGCCAAAATTAAGAGAAGTCTGAACTGGGGGGAAAAAAAAATCCAAACAAAGAGCCCTTGAAATAGAAATGCAGATCAGGCAGAAGATAGCACACTAAACACAAGGCAAAACCAAAAACAAAAAGACATGGGGAATCCTTTAAGAAATGTTACTGAGCCAAAACAGTGCCAATCTCTAAAACAATTGGAGTAATTAAAAAAAAAAAAATAGGTGAAGAAGCACAGAGCAAAAATTAGGCCACTCTTAATAAAAGATTCCAGATCAGTTATCTCTAGTAAATAATTTCTTATGATATGGGAAGGCATAGCGGGGAGCTCGCAGAGTGTTCTCATGCAACACTGTCAAAACTATTCCACTAATAATGTTTATGACATGCAATTAGTCATGAAGTCAAGGAGACACACAATATATAGTCCCAAACCACAACACACTGTCTGGAACAAAATGTCAGATGGAGAGATTGGTAAGAGTCAGGACTGCCTTTCCAGCCTCATCTTGGCAAGCCTGAGTACAACTGGCAAGAGGGAAGCACAGAAGGAAGGCCACTATTGTTCTAGTTTATTGAACATTTTAGCACTGATGCTCGAAACGTCTCAGAAGAGGCTTACAAGAATAGCAAGAGGAAAGGAAAAAGGGCCCAGTTTATTGCAGCTGAAGGATTTTTCCATAAAAGGCAGAAAGAGGTAGAAGAGAGTGGGATGCTGTTGCCACCAAAAGGAGTGACAGACTTTTAAGCCAAAGAGGCAAAAAGTTAAGGTGGAACCTGAGGAATAGTTGTTTGAACTTGATATTAAGTTTGGAAGGAAATCCTGCGGCTGGTTGAGGGACATGGAGCTTGGCAGAGCCAAAGTGGGGTCGATTTCCACAATTCCTGAGCCCACAGAAGGCTCCTGAACAGCTCTGTAGCAGTGCTCCCCTGGCCCAGCTTTCCAGGCACACAGGGCTCACTGGAACCCTTGGCAGAGAGCTTTCAGGGAGCCACAGAAGGGAACTGAAAACAGACTCAGAAATTCTCCTTTTTTTTCTCTTTAATTCCCCCACCCCCCCAATATTTGTTGTTGTGGATTTAGGTTCAGTGAGAAGAGCAACAAACAGAAATCAAGTTTCAAGGAAAGAGCCGGAACTGGGGAGAAAATACAACCCAGCTTCCAAAGAAACTATATCAACAACCTTTCCGTTTTGTATATTTGGATGAATTTCACTGAGAGCTGGAGCAGAAAGGCATTCTTCAAAAGCCTTAACCCAATTCTCTCCAAATTTGGTCAAAAAGGTTCTTTAATTGAATCACATTCAAAGGAAAAAAAAAAAGGAAATAGGAAAAAAAATCCCCATAAAACTCAATTACCACCAGCATACATTCAAAGTCAGCTATCTAGGCTGCATGTTTAGTTTTTAATTTTGCAACACAGTGGTATTTACACTATCAAAGCCAGAATCAGCAGTGGTTGTTGTTGGTTGTTTTTTCCTGCTCTTCCCCATCCCCTAGAAAAGGGGGCTGGTCAAGGCTATCCTGGTCAAAATCTGCGACACAGACTGAACCAGCCTGTGAATCCACCCTCCAAAGGCAGAAGGAAAGGGATGCGGGGCACTGGAGGAAACAGAAGCTGCCATTGCAGAATAAAGCCAGGAGCCAAGGCTGCAGCAAGCAGAGGCTGAGCACAGAGCCCCAAACCCAGGGGCACAAGCCCCAAATCCAGGGGCACAAGCCCCAAATCCAGGGGCACAAGCCCCAAATCCAGGGGCACAAGCCCCAAACCCAGTTGCACAAGCCACGCCCGTGTCCAGAGCCCTGCCCAGGCACAGGGCAGGCCAGGTCGTGCTTCTCCCAGGGGGAACAATCCATGGCACACATGTAAGGCAGCTCAGCAGAGCAGGATGCTGTCCCCACGGGATGAGCATTCAGAGCATGGCTATGCTGTCTTATCTCCCTTCTGGCTGACAGATCTGCCCTTCAGGGTCTCCAAAGACGCAAGTCCCAGGCTTCTTTGATTTGGAAAACTCTAAATGCTCGCTCTAATCTCAGCCTGTTTGAAAAATAAGCATACTTCTATCCCCGGTCTATCCTCTATCTTTCAAAATAATCTTGACAACACATACTGCCTGATAGAGTTGAAAGTGTCATAAATGTTTTTTTACAATCGAGTTATTTTCACAGTCAGGACAAACAACTACTCAGAGCTGACCTCAGCGATCTCTCCCAAGTTTTTTAAAGGATCTCTGTTCGTTTCAGCTGTGAAGAATAGCTCTGCCCTGGCTGCCAGGGCCAACAGCAATTGCTCACAGCTGTAACAACTCCAGTGTGCAAGCAGTGTGAAAGCAAACCACTAAGCCCAGGCCGGGGCTGTGGACTGAAAGCAGGGCATAGAGGGAACCTTGCAGGAGTCTCATTCCTCTGAAGAAAGTACCAATAACTTAACTAGGCCCAGCAGGAGCCAAAGAAAAGAAAGCACTGATCACAGCTCCCGCTGCTGCTGCTTCCTTCGCTGTCTCCAAAGCACGGGCGAGCCCCTCACATTCTGCAGAGAGCAGCACTCCTGGCTGGAGCCTTCCCGAGGAGCCTGCATGGTCAGCCGTGCTGGAACTCAGAAAACTTCTCTTTAAAATCGTGGATGCCAGTAGGGCAGAAAGAAAAATCATCTCAAACAAAATCTCTTTTCCCCTCTTCAGCTTTTCTGGTAATCAGCGTTCGAGCCCTGGCGGCGCTGCTTGTCAGAGCCCCAGCCACGGGAAGCAGTGAGCAACAGGATTATTTCTAAGGTTGATAAAGAAAACAATATCAAGGGCCCTAATGAACTGAGGAGTAAAGCAGAGGAGCCCGTAAAAAGAACAACTGGATATCCAGCAAGTGCTTCAATTTTCCACTTTTCAGAGCTGAGCTTTAAAAATTGACCCTGCTCCAGACTGTGTGGATCTACCAAAACTCAGACTCAGTTTCTTGAATTAATCAGAATATTAACTATTATTGGTTTTTCCTTGTTTCTGAATGTTAATGCCAATAACAGATTGGCAGATTTATGTGCAGAGCAGGTTAATTTTTTTAAGTGCAACCCCACCTTGCTTTTACAGGTCTGTACCATATAGAGCAGACCTGACTTTCAGCACCAGCACACACACTGAGAGAGAACAGGTCATGTATGAAAGGGCAAAAACCATAAGAACAGCTAAAAAACACCTCAGACAGGCATTTCTCTACAGGATGGGAGGTATATTTTCCTCCATGGCATCTTACAGTCACTGCAGTTACAGGATTGCTCCAGAAAATGATTTCACTAACCCACCAACCCCCTTCCATTTACCTCTGCACTCCAGGAGAGAAAAAACCATCCTCTGAATCGACCAGCCCACCCAAAACACACAGGTCTTAACTCTCTGCCTTCAAGTAGCAAATCATTTGTTCCATAACCCAAACTCCATGCTTGCACTGCTTACAGTAAATCACTTTTAATATTTACCTATTTGGCCACTGTGATTACATTATCCCTACGTGCTCTTATCTCCAGTGACAGTCTGCCAGAGCTCTTTTTGTTTAGAACTACTCTTATTTAATTTGCAATATGGGAGAACTGAATAGGTTCATGTTATGCCAGACAGAGAAAAGAACAATAAAAACAACAGCCTCTGTCCTAAAGATTTCCTATGTCAAAGTTATTTTCCTACTCCTTCTTTTGGGTTTAGTTTTTGCCATTGATGGAACCCATTTATTTTATCCTTTTCAGATACTCAAATTTTTGTGTCTTCTGCTCTAGACACAAGGCTCTTCTTTCTCTAGAAAGGAGCATTTTGGCAATTGACCATACAAGTCCCTCTGTCTCATTTCTTCAAAACTGTCAGAAATATCTCAAATTAGGGTCTCTAACCCATTTACCTTAGCTCAGAAACTGATAACAACAATCAAAGCATGTTCTTCATGAAGGATGGAAACCCTTAAACTCATCCCTTTTAAATCCATTAGTGGATTAACATTTACTGGGAAAATTAACATTTCCCCAGATATTATCATTGCTTTTGTATTGGTCAGAGAATGTCACTCAGGTTTGTATTTGCACTCTTGCATAGTACTCTCAAGAAGGAATGAGCAAGTTGGAGAGGGAGTTTTTGCCAGGAGATGTAGCGGTGGGACAAGGGGGAATGGTTTAAACTGGCAGAGAGGAGGTTTAGATTAGATATTAGGAAGAAATTCCTCCCTGTGAGGGTGAGGAGGACCTGGCACTGCTGTCTAGAGAAGCTGTGGCTTCTTCCCCTGCATCCCTGGAATTGTCCAGGGCCAGGCTGGATGGGGCTTGGAGCAGCCTGGGACAATGGGACAATTCCCTGTGACAGGGACAATTCCCTGCCACAGCAGAGGAATGGAACCAACTGATCTTCGAGGTCCTTTTCAACCCAAACCATCCTGTGATTCTGTGATTCACTCTATAATTCTGTGAAATTCTGGAACTGTACAGAACTCTCATTAGACCTTCAGTCCAGCAACAACTAATTTGCTATAAAGTGAGAGCCAAGAGACCAGGTACAAGATTTTCTCATTGTTCTGAAACCTATTATTTGGTAAGGTATGTGAAGCCACCAATTAGTTTGTAATTGCCAGCAGAGCAAAATACCAGGAATATCTGTCTCATAAGAGAGAAATTCCAGCCTTACTTTCTTGGGATTCTCAGAATTCAATATGTACAACAATGATGATGTACAAAAGAAAAGGCAGCCATCTCCCACGCAGCGCACGGGGTCACACCTCTTCTATTTCAAATGGTTCTGTTACAGAGAATCCTCAAAGATCCTTGACCACAGTCTTTAAGAGTGTCTGAACAATTCCTACCAATTAAAAGAAACTTGCACTGGTACTGAGGTATCTAGGGGCAGAATGCAGAAGGGACCCTGGCAGAGTGAAGGGCTGTCTTCCCAGGTCTTGTTTATTAGCTCCTTGCATTTATAGGCCATTAGCCACCTGCATGACTCATTAATCCATGAGGAAGGGAGAAGAAAACTCCACAGACCAGCTGAGGGTTCTGGTTTTTAAGAACACTTATGTATGAGCAAGCTCTCCAAGGGGTTCAGAGATCCTGAGTGGGAAGTGTTCAGATGAGTTCTCTCTCTCCAACACTGAGTCACTGGAGAAGGTGAACTGCTGGCATCGGAACAGCCAAGCAGGCACTTCACATCTTCCAGGTACATAAACCAGAGCAAGCATTAAATGTGCAGAGTGTGACTGACGTCACCACCCAGAGTTTGAAAGCGCCAAGTGGCGTAAAACACGGATGTGTCCGAGTCCCTTGGCTTCTCTGAAAGTACCAGGAATGAAAGACAAACCTCTGCACTTGGAAAGAGCCTCCATCAAAGGTCCAAACACAGATGATGGCTAACTTCCTCCTGTGAAGAGAATCTCACAAAAGAAACCCGAAAAAGAGAGAGAAAAACCAGCCGAAGGGCTTGCAGCACTGAGCTATGTAGATTTATCTGAGCTTTGTAAAAGCAAAGATCAATAGGCCTGACAGAGCCTCACAAAAAACGAAGGTGAAACCTTCCTCAGATCTCAGGAACAGCGGAATGGAAAAGCAGTGCAAAATTATCCTAGTGTTGTCAGCAAAACCTACTACCTGTGTGGGAAGCCTCATCCAAAGCACAGGGTGCCTTCTGTGGTTCTGTCACCTTAAATCTGAGAGTCTTGGTGGCTGCTGATGTGCTTAGCCTCACACTAAAATATGCTCCCTGTCACAAGTTTGCTGTTGCTTCGGTTTGGTTTCCTGAGGAATCCTGACGCAGAAGGCCTGCAGAACTTGCCTGAGAGCACGTTACGATGCAGAAGGCATCAACACACACCACTGATAAAGACAGCCTCAGACAGATGTCCTCAATTGTTACATTGATCACCCAGAGGATTCCTAAACGCTAAACTCAGGATGGCATCCACAAAAAGTCATTGCATCTGTCGGAGTGCCAGCTATGTTTAGTGTGACCCAGAGACAGGCAAGGCAGGGAGATGCCTTGATTGGAGCTGCAGCTCTTTCAGGAGTTGCACAGGTCGATTTTCTAATGCAAACATTATCACCTAATAGACCTCTAGCAGTTTTAAAATGCAGGAGGAACACTCACACCAAATGCCTCAAGGATGTCTTTTCCCAACAGAGTTCCTTAAAGGTGGATCTACTTAGTTCCCCCAAGCACCGCAGTCAGGCACAGGAGCAGAAAAACATGTTTAAAAAAAGCTTTTGCAGGAGCTTGATGTCTTCTGTCTGCTTTTCTTGGACATGGTCAAGGTCTGTACAGGTGTATGCCAGATGGGCAGGGTTACACTGCTTGTGTTGACAAGCACAGTATTTCCAAGAGTTTTCTTGTTTTTCTTGGACAACCTTCTAGAGAATGCCTAAGATTTCTGCCATGTACTTCATTAAATGCTGGAAAATTTTAAACTTCCCTGTAGAAGCCAGGAGAAGATGAGAATATTGCAGCTGGGACTGGATGTCGTTCTGCTGGAGTTTGAGGTTTTTCTCCATTCTGTCAGATAGCTGGGGTTGGAGGAACAGAACTTTTTGAGAAGGTTTAAAGCACCCTTTGCAAGCAAAGTGCTGTTCTTTGGAGGCAGTGGGCATGGCTGGCTTGGGGGCTAGCAGGGAGCAGTGTAGCTGAGGGGAGAGAGGAGATGGCAGCTCAGCCAGGACCAGAAACACAAGAAGCTGCATGAAGCCGAACACAGGACACGGGACAAGTCCCTGTGCAGCTCTTCTGCAACCTCTGGGCTCTTTTCTGGAAGCTGGGCTGCAGGGAGAGAAAATTCTGGCAAAAGGAAAGCCAAAAGGTGCATTCACAAGCAGGAGAGCAGTAATTCCTTTTGTGATGTGCTGGGACCACCACCCTGAGGTCAATTCTCCACAGCTCAAAAGCCCTTTTGTCCCAGTTCTGCACTGCCTTGCTGGTTTATTTTTAGGCATTTCCAGACACATAAATGAAGTGCAAGGTATTAAATTCAACATTCCTTACCCTTCTTGGTCTAGGTTTGGTGGCAGATTTCAGTAGTAACATCCAGGCCAGCCTTTGGCTCTATTTCCCAGACACCTAGCACTTGTTCTTTTTATGTCATGTTCTGCAAAAAAACATATTCAAAAATAGATGTAGAAGGAAACAATTTGAATAAGAACTAAAACCCCAGAGCTCTGGACCAGCACTAAGATTGATTTGCTAGAGAAGAGAGTACCATAGAAGTGTGTGCCTGTGTTGAGACAAGAGCTTATTCCCCACAGCAGGAAATGAGCCTGCTCCTGCAATGACCCTTCTGTCTCTTCCCATACCTGACAGAAGCCACCCTTATCTTTAACACACAATTTTTTCTGCTCCAAGCTGGAATTTTCACAAACAGAAGACAAGCATCATTTGCCTGTCTGTGCTTATCACTCAGCTAAAGAGAGGCCTCGCTGAGTGAGAAGCGAGGATCCTTCACCAGAAAACTGAAGTTATTTTAAAACTTCAGAATCCACCAAATCTTCTAGCAAAATATCATTCTTGTCTCTCAGCAGGGCACTGAGAGTGTTCACAGATGGGCAGCATTGTTCTATACATGAAACAAGTGGTTTATTTTAACCACAGAGAAAAAAGCTTCTACTGCCACATTTCATCTTCAGCTCCCAGGGCATCAGAGATGCCCAGAATAGAATTTAGCTCTCACTAAGGTTTTGTGTATAGAGGTTTTGTGTATAGATTTTAAAAGACATAGCAAGAATCTCTGTAAATGTCGATAACTGTGTGTTTTCCAACTTTAAAACTCAGTGTATTAGATATTACTGCTCATAAAGAAATGCTCACCAAGTTTGTCCACACTGAGCCTTTCTCCTAAAGTCCCAGAGAGTAATTCTTCCACTTTCTGATTATTACCTCTGGATGCATTCTAGGTTCCTTGGTCTCTTTTGCATAATTTGGCAATTACTCAATTACTTAAGGCTTTAAAACTAGACACTCTTTCTCAACAGTTTTCCAGCCTCTTCTCTTAAACATTTTTTCCAAACTAAGGGGCTGTTGACAGTTGCTGAATCCCTGCATTTCTTAGAAATTTATTGTAGCAATTCGCAGTTTTTTAGATCTCCTTTTGCACTTTTAAAAAGTCCTAAAACTTTCAAATACATTTATTAAAATGGAATACTGACAACTCAGTGATTCTCTTTAAAGTGCAGATTTCCCAAAAACAAATCTTAAGCTGCCAAATCCAGCCTTGCCTTAGCCAGCCTCTGACGCTTTCACGAGGATATGACTGCCAAGAGATGTAAATTGAGTCATTTTATTCTGTCTTTGTCTTCCAGAGTTCAGATTCTGATTTCTCACTAAATTTATTTGTAGGGTTCTCTGGGAAAAGAAAAAAAAAAAATTTAAAAAATTAAAAAGACCAAGTCCCTCTTTTTTTAGATGATTCCCTCATGTTTACTTGCTCCTGACTGAACTGTCACATCAAAGATATTCATAAACTACATACAATTGTTCCAGAATCTCGTTATCAAACCACGTAATGACTCAGTGCACGTCTGCGAGTTTCCTCATCATGAAGTCATTAAAAATGCTGTTTACTGGAGGTGAGAGAACGCATTCAAGCTGGATGCTGACATCCACAATGGATCAGTTGTAGAAGCAGATAATTAAGACTGGCATCAGACCTTTGTGCTGTTTTTCTTGGCACATCACACCGCACAACGTTCCGTGGTGGAAGTTTCTAGAGAAAACCTGACAAGGGTACGACGGGTTTCCTCTCCCACCTGTTTGATGGCTGCTTTGATGCCTGTGCAGGGATTCTTACAGGAGACATTTATGCAATTTAATGCTCTCCCAAGGTTAGAACTTGGGTCAGTTCTTCTCTGGAAGGTTGTGCGACGTCAGGCAAATATTTGCTGTAGTTCACATTGGTAGGTGGGCAGCAACACCTATTTGACCACAGACTCCTCCTGGGCCCTGGCTTCTCTGTGGTTTTTATCACACATTTTGCCTTCAGATGCTTCTGTCTTTACAGCTGCCTGGTGTCCAGCTAGAGCTTTCTCACCAGCACAAGGTGCCTTTCTCTCGTCGTGGTGTTGGACTCTCAGCACTTCCTTTGGCCTGGAATAAAACCCCACAGGCAGCACCAAGGCTTTGCTTGCACTGCTTGCAAATAAAATGCTTGCAGTGCTTTACTATCAGAATAAGCAAATCGTCAATATTTTTATCTTTACAGCATATTCATTTTATCCCTCGTAAGTCTCATGAAAATTTAACACATCTGGTATTTTCCTTGCCGTCTTACACAAAATACCTGAACTTCCCAAGATTCTGCATCTTAAAGCATCTTGTACAATAGTCAGCTGTGACTTTGTGCCTTTCCCCAAACGCTCCAAAATTTTCAGAGCACAGAAGTGCCCTGCTTTCAGAAATTACGGAATTGCAGTAATGCCTGGAGCATTACTGGCTGGAAGACAGCAGCTCCTCTTCACCTACACGACTTGGGCACATGTGCAGCGCTCCTGTGCTCAATACCTCACGCCAGGCAGGAGTTTTATCCGTGTCAAACTGAAATTGCTCACTGCTTTAGGAATGTCACTGCAATTAGTACATTCACCCTGCATTTGAAGCCCCACGGGCAATTGAGAGAGGCAGATTCTGCTGAGAACTGGTGGTGGCCTGACAACATCTGTCAGCTCTGAGGCCCTTCCACGTGCTTGGGAGAAGACATCCAGATGAGACTCGCTCAAGCCAACATTCAAGATTCCTTCACTGGATCTACAAGCAGTTAAAGTCCTGCTGTTGATCTGAATAACTTTCTGCTGAGAAATTGGGTAAGGCTGGGTCAGGGAGTGGCAAGACATTGGCAGAGGTGAGACAAAGCTTATTTTCAAGAAATGACTGCTTTGGAGAGCACCAGCCCAGACCACCAGCAGAGCCCACGTGACAAGGACCAAGCCTCTGGGATGAGGTCAGGCAGGGGCAGAGCATTCAGGTCCATTTCTTGTTTTCCTAAGAGCTGTTGGGATCTCTAAATCTTTCCAGGCTACAGTCAAAAAATTCATCTTGCTCATCCTACTGTCTTGCTCTCCAGTCCCATCATTCCTAAGGATTTTTCTGGTCAACTCCCATAGCCAAGGTGGTTTTCTGTGGTGAAAGGGTAGGAAGGGCATCACACTTACTCCAGAACCTGTAGTTTTCCACACTCTGGAGCCCACAGTCCAAGAAAAGGACCAGAAATTGGTTCAGCATCCAGGAGTCCTTCTGTGAAGCATGTCCTGGGGAAAGAGAGGAGCAGAGGGAAGTGTTGCACAGGTTCATCTTCAGCAGGTCCGTGTGTGTTCAAAGAGATTCTGTGACCTGGGCCTGGTTAAAACAGTTCCCACACTGCACCTAGGAGAGAGCAGAATTCCTCTTTGCTCTTATGTGGCTCAGGAGACAGAACTCAAAGCCTGTGACTCATCAGAGCCAGGGCTTATCAGGGTCTTTGTGACTTGGCCTGGCCTGTCAAGTTTGACACACATCCTTTTCACTGTTTCTACTTTTCTCTGATCTTGGGCTGCTGGGAATTTTCATTTAATTTAATTTTTTTTGTTTCTCTTGCTTATTACATGACCATTCTTTAATCAGCCCACAGGAGAGTGAGGTTTTTCCAGGCACTACTGCACAGGGGTGTAAATCCTCAGGGCATTTGCCATCTCTGTTGCTGGTACAGCCTCACACCAGAAAGCCAAGTGGCACCAGGTCCCTCAAAGCCATTCTGCTTTGCACCCCTGACACCTGGCAGGTTTGCATTATCACTGCTCCTGCCTCCCACTTTTTGATTTAGAATCTTAGGGCGAATGCTTGCTAAAGCAGGAGTACGTTTTTGGGGGTTTTTTTCCACCCAGAAGTGCACAGCCTCAGCTCTCACTGCCTTCAGTCTGTTACTCGTTCTGCATTCACATTTTACCATCTGCCCACTGCTAACCTGTGCCTGATCTGTGCATCATCACCACTCTCTCAGCTGAAAAACAGAAAAGATTTGCTTGAATTCATTTGATTAGGAGCTGCTCCATTCAGGGAGCTGCACCAAAAATAGCCTGATTTATGAGCTGGCAGTTTAAGTAGCCCCTCAGCAGCACTGAGCAACTGCAGCTGATGCAAGGTGTCTCTATGGATTCAGGGCCCTCCAGGTCTGAAGTGAGTCCATCTCACATGCATCAGAGTGGCAGTTCACGTTTGAGGAGGAAATCTGTAACCTGAAATCCCCATAGTTTTATGGGGAAATCCAGTTAAGGGATAAAGCAATAATTGACTGTCAAATCTCTGTCTGGAAAAAAGCCCCACCCCACATGCACAGTTTTATTACCATTCTTGCATTAAATGCCAAGCAAGGGTAGGAAAATAAATATCTTCCCTCTGTACACTTTGTATTCACTTTTCCCTGCTGATATACTGAATAATGGGATAGATGGAAGATATTGTCTCTACTTCACTGTTCTGAACACAGCTTAGTGAACTGGTGCTTGTTTCCAGGACAGCCCCTGCAGAGTGCTGTAAGGTGCAAGAGACTCAGGAGCAACTTTAGTGCCTCCTTTTTTTTTGGGGGTTACTCACCACGATCCTTTGCCATGACAAAAAGCAAAGGCAGCCCATGGAAGATGCCGGGTGGTGACACAAAGAGCACAGGATGAAATTCCTCTTGCACTCTGGTGGCTCCTCCATCATTAAGTCAGTCAGGGTTACACTTAAAACACAGCAGGAAAAAGTCAAGCCACTGTAATCCCATTTTTCCTTCTGCACAGCCCCCCCAGTGCAATGTTTTCTGTTTTCTCCAGCAGGAGCAGGGTCCTTGGAGAAGTGGGGCTGCTAATGCAGGACAGAATAGGCAATGATGGAAATACTGATTTTCATATCTGCATACACTCGAGGCTGGGGCAGAGAGCTTCAGCTACTGCCATGCCTCTAAGCAGGGCAGGGAAGACTCCAGCAGTAGAAAACACATTGTAAGAGTTCACTCAGGATCAAGATGAGATTCCAAAAGCTCCAGCACAACCTTGGAGGGCCACAAGCCACTCTAAATGAATTAGATGGTTTTGAAAGGTCTAAAAAAAAAAAAAAAATTAAAATCCCAAACTGTAATGACACATCTAGAAGCAAGATAGATCCTATAAAATCTGAATGCAGAAAGAATGATTTTTGGGATGGGGACTATTATCCTTGTAGAAGTGGAAATAATAGCAGCCCTATGCCCAGTGGGCAATAAAACACATTATGGAGCAAGGCACCAAGAAGATACAGTGCCTTGGTTGATCAGGGGAGTGAAAGAGATGAATGGAAAGGTCACTAGGTATGAATAGAAACATCTGAGCACTCTGAGGGTTTCATAATTTGTTAACCAAACTGAGATGCTGTAAGAATGGATGCCAGAGAAAACGGGGGCAGAGAAATAGAGAGCAGCAGGAGAGAGAAAATATAGTGACTGAGTAATTGTCCTCGCACATAAAGGTCTGGAGGCAGGGGAAGGGGGTGTTGTACAGCTTTAAACTCACATGAAAAGAGGCATCAGGGCTTCTTGTAGCTGGGCCAGCAGCAAACACATCTGAGGGAGCCCAGCCCGCGTGACTGGGCCACGCACGTGTGCTGTGCTGAGGGAGATGCCATGTAGAGCACAGATAATTCATCTGATGTGGCATTTGCTCGGGTAACCATGCAATTTTCTGTGAACAGCAAGCTAAGGAACCGTGCAAAATCCATAGTTCACTGCTCTCTTCTTCCCTGAGGTTGAATCAACTTCTGTATATTCTTTTTTTTTT
>VWZN01008369.1:174079-187987 GCA_013396955.1 Regulus satrapa | reverse complement strand
TTTTTTTTTTTTTTTTAATGCAGTATTTAGCTCTTTGAGCCATTCATATTTCTCCCTCTCTTTTTCTCAGCTGGTCTCCCATTTATGAATTTGCACCATACATGAATGGCCACTGCAATTCATTCATACATTCTGCATTCATGGGCATGCAGAAAAGACAGGCACATTTATGGATACACAGAGACAAAGGTGGCCCTAGGTTCTCTTAAGGAATGCAGAGAGCCTTTCAGAAAAGCAGCCTGTGATTCACCAAGGAAAGCTTTTCAGGCAGCATCCACAGCTCCAGCCTAACTGGCTCTCCAGCTCTCTCCCGGGGGTGCTCTGTGCTAGACAGGTTTCCAGCTCTCCCTCCCGGAGCAGATGGGTTGGAGATTGATCAAGAGTTGTGCTGGCCTTTCCCTACAAACCTTCTGTAGTTCAATGAGTTTAAGGCAGAAATTAAGACTAAAAAAAAAGAAAAAAAAAAAAATTTCGTTGTTGGGCGGACAAATTTAAGATTTGACAACAGCATGGTGCTGCCTTTCAATTGCTTTTCACATCACAGCAGCCTCTTGCTCATGGTTTTAAGTGCATAGTCACAAAATACAGAGTGTGGCAGATTAACACCACTCTTAGATTTATGAAGCTTCCCTGACTCGAATGTCTGTTTGTTTCTTATTTAGATATATACATACAGAGGCCTCTGGAGCTTTTAAAGGATATTATCTATGACCACACACATACAGAGATGTTTGAATTCAATGTTTTTAAGTGTTTGCTTACCAGGTGGTCTTATTTTCTCTCTCAAAAAAAACAAGGCACGTGTACATACAAAACGGCCTTGCATAAATCACAGTGAAGTTGGTTGTTTTGTTTGCTATGTAAGGAATTAGCTTACATGCTCACTCCTTATGCAAAAACCAAAGGTGTGCACACACCAAAGATTTCCAAGATGAGTATCCTACAGGAAAACCTTGCATCTGGGAAGCAGCAGGAAGCAGAACAGACTAGACATCTGTTTGCTTTGCTCTTCTCCTTTTTTTTTTTCCCCAGTGCAGCAGTTATGTATTTGGCTAAACCCTTTTGACTCTCAAAACAAGAGCTCTGCATCTGTACAGTAATTTAATGATTTTTAACCTGTTCTCAGGGAAGGGCTGGATGGAAGGGAAGGATCCATTCTTGGACGGGGCTTGGAGCTACATGGTCTGGACCTTCTCCGAGGTCCTTTTCAACCCAAACCATTCCCAGATTCTGTGATTCTGTGTCCTGCACATCCCACATGACACTGTGGGCTACAGGAGGTTCCATCAGGATGCCCTGGGCAATTTCCCCCAGAGATGACTTGGTGAAAAAGCAAAAACAATGCCCAGTGATTCCAGTTCTGAACAAAGCTGTGCATAAAATCTCCCACAAGAGGTACCCAACCACACAGCCTGAATGCTGCCAGACTGGGGAGGGTTTCACACACAGCAAAACGTGCTGGAATTCCACTTGCAGTGAAGTGACTCCCCAGACTTCTGCTCGTTCTAGACCCCGTGTGACCCAAGCAGATTTGAAAACTCTGCCCCTGTACTGCAGCAATTCCGAGCCCTGATGGTGATTGTACCAGGATACACATTCTGGGAAATCCCATTTGAAATCAAGTGGAGCAGAGCTGGACAAAGTCAAATCTCTCTGCTCTCACCTGCAAGGGCACAGCCATTATTTACACAAAATATAGTCTGAAAACGTGCACCAATTCGTGTGCCAGTAGGGCTTCAGAATTTTGCAGCAGCACTGATGAAATAAAAAGCAATTTGGCTTTGCACAGGAGAGACCCTCAAGCATAGATAGGCCTCTGCAGTAACAAAAACTTCCTGTCCCTAGAACTTGATTTTGTTTGCTCTCTTTCCTAGCTACTGACTGGATGCCTTGACAACACAACAAACCTTTATTTCGTTTTGAGGGTTTAGCATGTCATATAACAATAACCAGATCACTCCCCCTGATACACAGAAAAACAAAACTGCTCAGAAGAAAAATCCCTTTTCTGTTGTTTGGCACCAATTATTCACCATGAGAATTACTCTGGAAAGCCTTTAAGCTCAAAACCCAGAATATTCATCAGTATCTCTGAAATTATTCCACAGGTATCAATTAGTTGTTTTGAGATACAAGTTGAACTAGTGATTTCCTCCCCCAGTGAAGCCCAGAAACTTCTTGTCCTGACATTCATGAGAAGCAACCTACACTAAACTGGAATGAAAGACATGGAAATTAAGCATATAACATGAAATTAGGGCATTGAGATTAGTGAGGACGGAAGAGGAAGAGCCTGCAGAATTAACTGGGATTGAAAACCCCAAGATTCTCCGTAGGCAGAGAGGAACAGCTACCACAATTCTTTTAAACATGGAACCCAGCAGAAAGATACAGCCTTTGTACACAGAGGCAAATAAGCAGAAGGTAATTTACTATCCATGTTATGGCTCTGAAACAAAAAAAAACAAACCAAAAAAAAAAAACAAAAAAAAACAAAAAAAAAAAAAAAAAACAACAACAACAAAACCCTCCTTTCTGCTATCTTTAAAAGAATTTTTTTAAAAAAACCCAACACCTAAGGCTCCACTTCTATAGATTTTTGCCAGCAGATCCTAGATCCTTTGGGGAAACCTCTAGAGGCGATTGAGATGTAGGGAAGTGCACGAACAGAAAAGTTCCATCAGGGCAGAGTTTATTAAAGGAGTGGGATCCTAAGTTGCCCACACACTCCTGCTATACCCTTTCATATTCTGTTTGCAATATGTAGTATCAGATGATTCACAGATGTTTTAATATTTGGCTTACAAGCCTATATAACAAACTCTGTTTCTATAAACTTGCAGGACACGCTTGAAAACCACTTTTAACTGTTTTATAAATGGAAGCTTAACAGCAACTCTGATCTTTAATTTTTGCATACTAATGATAAAATTACTAGAACTATGCTAGTTTTCAAAACCATGATTGCAAACAAAATGCAAGACTGAGCTCCAGGGTTTAGGTTTCTATTTCCCAAATGCTAAGAAGAAATTTTTTCCCCATGTTGTCTGAAACAAGCAGAATTTTCCTGCCTTCAAACAAGGCAGTCTGAGGGCAAGAGCTGGATTAAATGTTGACTGAAACACTTAAAAGGCCTTCAGGAAGAAACACAAATGCCAGGTGCTGACCTAAGGTTCCAAAAGCCTACAGCAAGTATACAATTAAACTGAAATATTTCGAAGTCTCCTACCCTTTGACAGATGTTGCAATCATGTTGTTTCATTTTTCTGTTTTCAACACTCACATACTTGTCCTTTGGACATTCCTCATATTAAACTCATGCCTCTATCTGTTGTTTGCAGCAAGTCTCTAAGGCAACCACGGGGTTGGGCAAATAGTTTCACTTTGTGCAACATAATAGGTAATTCAAAACATCTATTCTTTCAAAGCAAACTGAAGTCATCTACACATCAAACACTGCAGCTGATTAAGAGGCCAAGAAAAACCAATCAACGTGGCCAGTCAGACAATAACAACTCAATCCCAAAGTGCTGCAGCTCCCATTAACTTCCAGGGTCAGGGCTGAAATTCAGGGGCGTGTAAAGCACAGCCTGCTGCCAAACATCCACCCACTGCAGCCATGGGGTGAGGAAAAGGCTGATTTACTGGGGGATTTACTGCCAGAGAATACACAGAGCCAGGAGCTTTGCCCAAGGTGAAATCCAGGAGATGGATCTCCTTGACACAGGAGATGTGCCAAGCCCTGAGCTTGGCACCAAGAGGTCAACACCCCAACGTGACAGAAGGGTCTCTCTGCTGGCCTTCTGGATGCAGGGACACGGGAAACGACACTGATCCAACTCAAACTCAACGCAAGAAGTCTGCACACTTATTTGCCACGAGAAGAGCAGCCCTACCTCCAAATTTCCAGTTATTCTACAGTTGCCAAAAGATTGGAAAGCAGAGTTCAACTAATGGTTCTCAGGGCCTTGACAAATGGCCCCTTCAAGGGTTTATGGACTTGGGGCCCTGTAGAGAGACCTGAAACAAGGCACACGGAGCTGGGCCAAGCTCAGAAGGCTGAAAGCAGGAATGTGCTACCAGGGCTGTGGCCAGCACCCATCCCCTCGTGCAGCACCTCGAGGATTGCAAAGGGTGCTGATGGCACCACCCAGCCCAGAGCATCCACCAGAGATTCCAGGGCTGGAACCCATCCACAGCATTCAGATTTGTGGTCCTAATAAAGCTTTCTACTTACCACCTCCACTGCTGCCCAAATTTCAGGGAGCACACTGCTTCGTGCCATGGCTTGTCCACCGTGTAGTCGAAATGTCTCCAGCCAATGTTGCTGCCCTCAGCTCCTCTGCACAAGATTATGTGAAGAAAAGGGATAATTTATTAAAGTGAGGTTCCTAGAAGAAGGTTTCTTCTGTTCCTGGAAATGTTGCTCCATCCTCAGCCATCTGAGTTGTCTTCCTTTACAACACTAATGGTTTTAGTGGTATTTAAAATGTCTATGTACCTGTTAGAATCACTTACTTATTTCTTGCTGTGAGATAGGACTAGGAGAAAGAGCAAAACAGGCTTAAAGCTTCAAAAGAAGAAGAAAAAAAAAAAGCTTTTATTGCCAAATTAAACTGGTTTTAAAAAAACAAAAAAAACCAAAACCAACCAAAAAAAAATTCCTAAGAATTTTGAGGAAGAAACAAAGAGCAACAGAGAAGAGACCCTCCAGCTTTTTGTCAAGAGTGTCAAAAGTAAAGGTCACAAATCCTGAACAGAAGCACAGGGAGACAAATGCACTCCAATATTCAGAAGAGCACAAGGCAACACTACTGCAGCTGGGGCTTCTGCACACCTACTCTAATTTCTACTTGAACAACTGTTTTTCTTGAAAAGCCTCTTTTGTGCATCTGAAGAATGGAATTATTGGCATGTCCTGTTAGAATGAAACAGAGGTATCATTGTCACGGTGCTGCTTTTTAAAAAAAAATAATTCCTAGACTGAAAGAAAAACAACTGGAGTCAGAGTTGGACCAAGAGCAACCAAAACTCTTGGGCTTGCATCCACTATAGCTGGAGGTGAATTGAAATAAACTTCCCATTCCAGAGAGTTCTGGCAATCTCCTGGGAACCATACTCGCTTCCAAAGCTATAAATAAAATAAAATAAAATAAAATAAAATAAAATAAAATAAAATAAAATAAAATAAAATAAAATAAAATAAAATAAAATAAAATAAAATAAAATAAAATAAAATCAGCAAGCCCAGACCTCCCGCACCATCTTATTTGACATAACAGCCAACACTTGGGTGGCCCAATTTGTAAACCAGTCTGATTTTTATGACAGTAGAAAACACTAAATCATGTTCATGGAAACTGGATATAGCTCAGAAAAAGATAGGAAAAAGAAACAGAACATGAGCAGGAGTGAAAGCAAGTGAAGAAATGAGTTGAATGAAAGATTTAAACATTTACATTTAAACTTGCTTTAGGCAAAGGGGCATACCCCGCTGCATTTTGGTTCTTTTTGGCACTTTTTTTATTTTTTTGAAACATCCAAACCCACAATAATATCAGCCGGGACACTCTCCCGCTCCCCACTAGAGAATCTCAATTCCTCCAGGTGTGCAAGTGGCAAACACCCGGCCTAGTGCGGAGCAGAGAGACATTTCCTGCAGACACACGCTCCACAGAAGGGGCTGCTGCAAGGGGGTGCCAGGGGCTGCAGCTCTCCCACTGCCCAGCTCATCCTCAAGCCCGGCCTGCAGGCAGGGCTCCCACATTCCTCCACGGGCAAGAATTCCCACACTATCCCCACGGCTTGAACGAGGGCTTGTAGCTCTCCCCGGGATAACCCACAGGACACCCAAACCCAGAGCATCCCCAAGATGCTCTCCTTTCATCCATTCTTTTTGGAATCTGCACCACACACACACACACACACACACTCCTGACAAAGCCTGGAACACAGGCAGGTCCCAAACACTCAGGTCTCTGCTGGTTCCTCACCTATAACTGATGATGCATTTTTACATTAATAAATCATGCACTGCTTTAGGATCCAAACTGGCAATGTCCTTCTTTTGAGCCTGCTTGCAGAGCTCCCTGGAGCTCGTGTGTCACTGCAGGGCTAGAGGCTCACCTACCTCCCAGCACAGCCAAAAACTCTGACAATCCCAGAACAAAACCTAATCCCAGAGCATTGCAGAAGATGGATTAAGTTACTCAGATAAAACAGGAACAACAGATTTAATGTTCAGACCTTGACTTGCAAATCAAGCTGGATTTATAAGAGCAGCCCTCAGGGTTACATAGAGCTGATCTCTCACGTTAACTCATGTGAGACTAAATGCCATGAGCCTGCCAATTGCACCTTTTCTGCTGCATCCCTGGTCTGGAATAAACCTTGCCTACTTGTCATTACAGCTGCTTTCAGCTGCTTAAACCTGTCATCCATCAGAGAGAGGATTCTGCTGGATCTCACTTCCATCTCCCCTTCCACACCCACACAATCCTGTGAAGATCCTGCTGTTCCACAAAAAGCCCCATTCCAGATTAGGTCTCAGGTGCCTATGAAAAAAGCCTCCCCTCCACACAAATTCCCCAAAAAACCCACCTGGTTGCAATCATTTCTGCTGCAATTAATAAAATTGCACCATTCAAAAGCTTACATAAAACATTACTAACGAGGCTGCACAGAAAAAAAAAAACCCCAAAAAACATAAAAATCAAACTTCTGGTACTCCACCAGGAAAATAAGTCAGCACATCATGCCATCTCCTTAATTTAAAAGCATTCATCTTGCTCCTTTTCACAAAACACTTTGGAAATTAGAGAAATCATGAAAACAACAAAAAAAAAATTAAAAATGGACTCTACCCAGTAAGGATTACACCTGGGTTGGGGTTGAGCAGTCTGACACACGAGTGCAGCTTGTGGCTCTCTGAGAGCAACTCAGCAGCCAGATGGAGGAAGGAGAACTCCAGTGAATGAGGTTTGCACGGCAAGAGGCTTCACAACAAATTAGGCAGCTGTGGACTACCAATCCTGAAACAGCTGTGCTGTGCTGCTACCTTTAATTTGAGCATATTTAGGAACAGACCTGTTCCAACAGCACCCAGTAGTACCAAAGACGCCCACACTGAACTATAATCTTAAAAAAACCCCCTAAACCAAAACTAAAAACGTAAATTAAACCAACCAAACAAACCCACAGCCCCTTAATAAATAAGAATTATGAAGAGTCAAACATACAAAATGTGGTTTTCCTTTGTAGCCCAGCTTGCTCTCCTGCAGTGTGAAATTTTCAACATTTTTTTTTTAAATTTCTCATTGATTTTCTGAATTTGTCTGTATTATGACATGCTATCAAAGAGCTGAAAAGACACTGATAAGCACAGCATATATGTTCTGTACAGATAATAGATATATGTTTAATATTATATGCAAGTAAATACGGAATATCCTGTTCTCTATTCTATCAACCATATTCTATTACACAGGGAAGCTAAAGGAACCCATACCTTGAATTGTTAGCAGCTTTAAGGGTTTATGGCTGCTTTGGAAACCCCAATAGTATAGAGCACACCTGATATTCAATTCAATAACACATTATATCTGTTTACTGGGGGCATGGTGAATGCCATCCCCCTGAAAACACTCTCCTCAGTTTAGCTCTTGACTCCACAGGCATCGATGTGACATTGAAGCACCTCCAGTCTCACCCTGAGCCTTTTCAGGCAGCACTCTCTACCAGCTCCTCCTTTTTTTGCCTGCAGAGAAAGGAGCAGTCAGGGCTTGGTGCTTGCCACGAGGTGAGGCGCACAGGACTCCAGCTAGATGTGTGCATTCCCTGCAGCAGGATTCGTGTGTCTGCATCCTCCAAACACACTCCCCCTGCGCCTCCTTCCAACCTGGACGCAAAGAAAAACCCTGTTGTGCTTTTGGTGCAGTCAATAAGGCAAGGAGCACTGGCAGGGATGGACAGATTTCCCCCAGAGCAGCGTGCTCAAGCGTAGCTCCTCTCTTGCAGCCTGGCTCCAAACCTTATTTGACCTTGTGGTTTGGTGTTGTACTACAGGCAGATGCAATTTCCAGCGCCTCATGTTTTATTTGCTGCGTTACAAGCAGGAGCAGCCTGCTGGCCATTACTACATGTACTCTTACTCATGCATGAGAGCCTGCTGCCTCTCATTTACACACACACTCCAGGCTAAGCCCAGTTAATCTATCACTATCTCAGGGCTGCAAAACAAAGCCTGAGCTTGGGGGAAAAAAAAAGAATTAAAAAAAATTAAAGAAAATCCTTACTAAATTTTTCCTTTCACATAATCATCTCAAAGGCAGCTGCCTGATAAAACAGGCGTAGCACAGTGACTACTTTGTTAATTTAGAAATCCTAGCCCGAGCCCCAGACACAGGCTGTACTCTGTGCTGCTAAAACAGGACTGGGCGATAGCTGCTGTTTACTGAAGGGCTCGCTCCACGCAGCAGCCCCTGGGTTTCTTTCTCATGGAACCTTGCTAATAATAGTGAGCAGGTCCAGGAGGCTGGAGTCATCCGGGGTCGTTTATCCGACAGCATTAAGCAGAGCAGGAACGCAGCGAGGGCAGCGGCCGTGCCAGAACCCAGAGGTTCAGGCAGAGGCAAGCAAGAGTCCCCCGAGCAGCAGGACAAACCAGGGGCAGGAGGAGGCATTAAGAGCAGGACAAGTTGCCTTTTGTTGGAAGTTTGGGCACAGAGAGTTTCCAGCTTTCTGCGCTAGCAAGCACCAGAGAGAGCGCTGCATTTAACCTAAGAGTTGAGGAGGGTTCCAAAATTCAGTGATAAAAATAAAATTATAAATGTGTCATTTAAATTCAAGTGTATGACATCACGTAGTAAAACACTTAAAAGTTTGAACTGTGGTAATAGACATAAAACAAAATAAAAGTTTTAAAGTGTTAGCCTATTCTTCTTTTTAACCTTCTCCTTCATAAATTTAAGTAATATTGTGTAATTAGGCGAAAAAGTCCACAATGCGAACCACACTAGTTATTAAATTTAATTTGAAATAAATATAATTCAATTAGGATTTCATAATTAGTTAAATTACACTTTAAAAACCTTATAAAAACCCCTTAATCTCCATTTTTAGTTAACTAATGTAGTGTACTATAAAAATTAACATTTTGTAAAATGGTAATATAAATAAAAACTAATAAATATCTAACTCCAAACAAAAATACCATTTCTCATTCATTCATCCCAACCCTAAAAAACCCAAATAAACGATAAAAAAAGTCTTCCACACACATGGTTTGTGGGTACGTCTCCCTCTCAGTGATGGTCAGGGGGAATTTTGTCAGTGAGGAACTAATCAGAGATTTCTTCAGGCTTTAGACCTTTACTGTTTCCTCCTTTAACTCTAGAAGTGTTTCTTGGTTTGTTTTTTTTTTTAATCTACACATCCAAATGAGACAAGTCAATGTGGCATGGGGATAACAGATTAGAACTAAAAGCTGATTTTTACACTGAGAAAAACAGAGCCTGTCTGCATGAAAAGCACAAAGGGATTTTTATCCAAGCCGCTTTCCACGCTGGTGTCATGTCCTTTCTCAGATACACCTGGTTGAAGAAAAGCCCTGGTGCCACTGCCGAAAATCCACTGCAAGGAATTCACATCTTGCATCCATGGAACACCATGGGAAAATTCACTCTTTCAGACCCAGATGCACTGAAAAAAGAGAGAAAAAAACCCCCAAAATTCACCCCAGAGCAGTCCAATGATTACACATTTATTCCCTCAGGTAGGATTAGGTCAGCCTGAACAGTTAGGATGGTTGGTCTCATGTACATGGCAGATAATCTTTTTCCAAGCCAGAGATATAAAGTGAAAGTTTCTTATGTCACTTCTTGATAAAACTCATTAGAACTGTGGACAAAAGTACCATTTTCTCTGTGAAAGAGTTAATATAAAATTGGTTTCTTTCATCAAAAGAAAGAAAATGGGGGGATGGAGGGGGGGGAAGCTGTGTATGCTAACAAATAGAAATAATCAGATCTAGACCATCAGACTAATATTTAAATGTTGGGTCCTGATTTACTTATTGAAGAGATTTCTGAAGTCAGTTGTCCATCAAGTCAAACAAACCCCCACCTGGCACTTCCGTGGCATTTCAACACCTGTTGTGTGTGTGGCTGACAATTTTCACAAGCAGCAGGGAGTCTTTCTGACTGCTCTCGTGTAATGCTGCTGGTATGGAACAGAAGCCTGAAAACACATTTTCCTATTCAGTGTTAAGCAGCAGAATTAAAGTTTTAAGCAGTTGTGGATATGAAGAAGGTTGCAAGAAGCACGTTCCTCCACTCCACCAAACTCCATCCATTCCCAAACAGTAGAATTTTGTACCTTTTCCTCGTGTTACCAATCACCTCACCCTAGCACGACGTGTTTGTACCTTTCATGCTTTTTTTCCTGTAAATCCTTCATTCCTTTCCTGCCCTTTTTCTGTTAGAAAAAAAACCCAAACCAACAAAAAAGCCCCAAACCAAAACTAAATCAGCACAGTGACCACAAAAGAGCCCCCAAACTGAAGCCAACTGATCTTCAAAGGAGGAAAGGGGAAGAAAGTGCACACAAGAACAGAAGGATATGTTGACTTTTGGATTTATACTTTTAAAATATACAATCACTCAAAACACACATCATCTGTCCCACTGACAGCTCAAACTTTGTCCCTTGTTCTAAAAGAAACTGATGAAGTGCAGATGGCAGCTTGTGTATGGAGTTGGCTGCTTCATAAAATGCAGTTATGGTGGATATGAAATGGATCACCTCATCCATCTGGAATAAAAAATAGGATTATCGCTTGGCAATTTTTTTTTTCTTTATGGGACTGCAAAATATCTTGCCTGTCGCTACTCTTTGGCATGGCTCGAGTTTAACAATGAAATATGAAAGAATGCAGAGTTCAGATTATCTTTTTATTTACAGAAGTGATAAATTAACCACTGGAAAGATAAAACCTACCCAAGAAATCATTTCTCCTCACTGACCTCATGCTTAGGCACTGCTTGGAATGAAATCAGCTTTGGAAAATGTTATCCATAATTGAAAACAAATGGCGACCATGCACAAAAAAGATACACCAACAACTGACTTGTAATTTCAAGTTTCCTAAGCTCCATGAAAGCCTGAACCTTTCCTAAGTATGCAGCCAGAATCTAGTGACATACTCGCCAGCACTTGCCAGATTCCTGTCATGTGTACAGCACACATCAACCAGAGGATTTGTTTGTTAAAAGAAAGGAGTCATAGGAAAAACGCGCTCCTTTTGGCTGGGCAAACCACAAAACAATAGAGCTCACTATAAATCTGACAGAACATCCTACGAAACACACAAAGGACCATGGAATACACATCATTGTGGCTCAGATCAGCCCTTCCATCAGCTGACCTGTGGCTTTGTGGTCCACAGGCAATCCAGGACTTTGTTACTCAGCATTTGTGCGCTCGCGTTCAGGAGGCATTTCAGGGGTGAACCCGAAATAGATACTCAAATTACAGCACTCAAAACCCAAAGGTTATTAGGTGATGCCACTGCTGTTGGGGGCAGGGAGGAAATCCTCATGTAGAACGAATACATCTTCCACTTAAACAAAGATGCTGATCAGAAAGCTTGCAGATAAAGAAAAAAGAAAATTGCACCGAAGATTACAAACAAGACAATCTAATTTCTTGTGTAACTTCTGATGAGCACCTTGCCAATATTTAAAGNAATCCCCCAGAACATCTCAGTCCAGTTTTCAACTGTGACTCATTTACCCCTGTCCCATTATTTCTAGATTCATAATCATCCCTTGCCTTTCCCATGATGGCAGAACAAGTAAATAAACTCTACTTTGGCAGTGTTTTGCACCCATTTTGGATGGCAATTGAGTTGAACAACAGCACTGAATTTAGCTCCACGAATTCTTACACAGCTGAGATGTTTGCCAAACCCCCCACCTCCCCCTCGTTCATTCCCTGTCAAATCAAGAACTGGACCTGCAGGCATAGAAAAGAGGCTGTGTGAGAAACCTCCCTCCCATCCCTGCCATAGCAGGGGGAAGATTTAAGTCTGGATTGAGAGGTTGCCTTTGTTTCACACTTACCTGTCATTAATCTCACATATTCTTAGCCTTCATTGCCGTCTAGAAAGTGGAAAGGGTGACCCAGCTTCACACAGAGTGCTGAGCTCTACCTGAAAGTGCAGCGAGCCCAAGACTAGCCACCAGTGAAACTTGGCAATGACGTTACTGCAACCCTAGAAAGCCACAGAGGGTGGTGAGGAGCTGGCCCCTCTCCAGGCAGCTGCTCGGTGACACAATGAGAGCACCAGCCAGAGGGTTTGCGACAGGAGAAGGATCAGGGGCTGCAATTCCTGGGGCACCACTTTGTAAGGCTCCTGTCCCTGCCTGCAGTGTCATTCGGGGCTGGCATTAAAGCCAGTNAGGAGAAGGATCAGGGGCTGCAATTCCTGGGGCACCACTTTGTAAGGCTCCTGTCCCTGCCTGCAGTGTCTTTCAGGGTTGGGATTAAAGCCAGTGAGATGCTGCTCTTGTTTGGACTCAGATGTTTATTAGTTCTTACCTATGTTGCAGTGCCACAAAACGTGAGTTCTCAGCACACCGAGCTAACAAGGTAGAAATGGCCATGATGGTCTCTCTACAAGGCCTTTAAAGGGCAAACTAACCAGTGAATAATTGCCAGCTAATTTATTTTTACTTTTAACCCAATAACTATTTATTGTCACGTTGTGGACTTTTCCAGCCAATTACACAACCCCACCTACACCCATGAAGAAGGTGAAAGTCAACACCCTAAAACCTTCATCTTGCTTGATATAAAACCCAAACCCTAAAACTCTGAGTTTTCCACCCTGTGGTCTCACACCCCTCTATCCAAACTCCACCCCCACAATCCCAGCTCCATCACTCAATTTTGGAGCCTTCTCCACGGCCTCAGGTCAGCGCAGTGTTCTCCTGGGGTCAGTGCCTGGTTAGC
Organism: Regulus satrapa; assembly: GCA_013396955.1. NCBI lineage: Eukaryota > Metazoa > Chordata > Aves > Passeriformes > Regulidae > Regulus > Regulus satrapa. The sequence continues at coordinate 174,976 of VWZN01008369.1, read as the reverse complement.
ACAGAAAACCTGGAATTCTCTGTGCCCAGGCTTCCAGCCGTGGCTCACCCACCTCCCTGGGCGTGTCACAGCCCCGAGTTCACTGCATCATCCTGCACTACTCCTGCAGCAATGCAAACCAATTCCCCACTGGGAATTCCTCTCCTGTACTGCAGGATAAAGGTTACAGGGCGTTGCTACAAACCAGCAGATGCACAGCAAAGTGTCGGGCCATCAAAAGCCATTGGAGACCTCAGACCAACCAAGAAATACAGCAGACAGCAAACTAAGGAACACCACTTTTTGAAGAAAAGGGTTTTTTTCCACAGTTCTACTACTAGTACTACACAGTTCTAAGGGCAACTGCAGCTGTGAGTTTTGGAAGTTTGCTTTAATCCTGCCTCGGACACGGTTACCCATCCTACAGACAAAAAAAATCCATTTTCCTGTGGGTTACTCAGATACAGAAGAAACCATAGTTTCTTTCAGTAGCATTCTTCCTGGACAGTGATCTGAAAAGCTTTGCAATTTACAGGAACATAAAAGTTCTTTGGGTTTGGATCTGTTTGTTTTTAGCTTATGCTGAAATTGCCTAATTTTTCATTTCAGGAGGGAAAAAAGCCCAAACAGCAATAATCTGATTACTTAAACAATTACATTGTTAATAGCAAAAAAATCCAGAATTCCTGCCATGACCTTTTAGGAAAATGATCAGGTGGTCAAATGTACAATCTTGGGCAGCACTGGCAAAGAAAAGGCAATAGGTGAAAAAACTGCCCAAGCACCATAACTACCCAGGCACATTTTAAAAAAGCACCCTTCAGTACTTGGGGAATAACATAATTCCTTTCAAGAATTCTCAGTCTTAGGAGTTTCATGTTTTATTTTTAATAAAAATAATAATAATAATAGTAATAG
>VWZN01008369.1:130479-173440 GCA_013396955.1 Regulus satrapa | reverse complement strand
GGGGGGGGGGGGGGGGGGGGTCCAAGGAGATAAATACATCAGTAATTACTACGAGCAGTTTGTACAGCTTGTAGTCATTACCCAGACGAGGCATCAGCCAAGGTAAGCTTTTGTTTGCACCTTTCCTCCACAGCAGTACAAAAACAGAGTTTAATTTAAGACAGAGGCCACCTTTCATCTACAAACCAGCTCTCTGATATTTTTACAACGTTTAAGTGCAACATTTATTTGCATCTGCCCATTTTAAAAGCTATTTGCAACTAGTCCATGGGATGTAAAACACACCAAGAACTGCCACCACCACGGATTTGACCTGCAGAGCCCATGTTACACCTCCAGCAGCAAATCCACACACAGGAAAAGTATTTTCCACACTCTGAGCTCTGACTGTAACATCGAATCTTCAGTCTCCAAATCCATGGCAAACTCTCAGCCAAAGCTACAACAAAACTATCAGGCGAGCACAGGATTATGAAAAAACCTTCAGATCCATGATCCTCCTTCCTTGAGGCCATACAGCCCCATCCATGTCACTTGACTGGGGCAGCACAGGTGTCTGGGCAGCGAGGACACAGAATTCAAGCAAGACTGCACAGCACAATGAAAAGGCAGCAACAACCACATGCTGGCTCTGGGGACGGAGGCAGAGGAAAATTTTTAATAAGTAATTACACATGAACTTGCTCACTGTCAGCAGAATGTCTCCTGACATCCTCTTCTGCTTTCCTACCTCCTCACTTGTTTAAAAAGAAAGAATCCAGCTGCAGGCAACTGCTAATTAAGTACTTGGGCTTTCAGCTACAGTTGCTGTATGCACACATCTGCTCTGCAATAAACAGTTTTAAGTGTAATTGACTTATTTTCCATGCTCTAGGAGAGAATATTTATGACATGAAGAAAGCAAAAGCAAGCAGGGTCCAAGCCCCTGCCTCATATTCACTAGAAAGTAAAAGCCACAAAGTGTTTAAAATTAGAACTCTTTAAGATGCCTTTATTGCTTAGGGGCAGTCTCGAATCTCACATTCCAAGGCTTTGCTCCCAAAACAATACATTTACTAATTTTTTGGCCTTTAAGTTATGTAAATCCAAACTTATTTTCCAGTGCCTAGACACGTTTAAGTGGCTCATGTTGAGCCTTTTGGCTTAAATGAATGACGAGCAGCATCACGTTCCATTCCCCGATTTCACAATCTGGGTTTCAGACCTGATCAGAGGTAGGCAAGTGGAATACCCGTGACGATGTCCTCCTCTCATCAACGGGGCATTGCTCAGACTCCCCATGGCCGTGCAAACCCCACCGAGCCACACGAGCTCCGACGCCGCGCTTGGTGGATGAAACAAGGCAGAACTGAGCAATGACACTGAGAAAAAGGAGCTCTCCGAGTCTGCACGGGGCATTCCTTCACTGCCCAGTCCCGTGGCCCAGTTTTGGCTGGGACTGAGTTCATTTTCACCTGGCACAGTGGTGGTTTGCATTTCGGGTGACAAATGTGCTGGTACCACACTCATCTTTTGCTTCTTGCTGGGCAGAGCTTGCACTCTCTCGTCAAGGGCTTGGGCAGGGAGGGGGCTGGGGGTGCCCGGGACAGAACGAGGGCAGCTGACCCCACTGACCAAAGGCAGATGCTTTTCTCATTTCACAAGGTCTCCAAGTTGATCTTTTTCTCCAAGTCTCACCCTTTGAGGCAGTGTGTAGCCCTCGTTTAGCCAGAAGGGCTGCTGGCTATCTCAACTCAGAGGCAGTTGTAAATCTATGGGGGGATCTCTCACTCTGCACTGAGACTACACACACAGAAAAAAACCGCCAAGAAGAAAGGATATTAAAATGTGATGATTCTTTTGAACAGCATCCAACAGACAGGACTCAAATCTCTTGTACACAAGCCAAGCCAAGGGGATATTATCAGCAATTATCTCCCATTTGGGAAGAAATAAACAGATTTATCATATTACTTAGTATTTGTTGCTTTACTACCGAGGAGGATTTACCAAAGTTCAAAGGGCCGGTTTTAGAATTAGGAAAAACAAATAACGGAGCATCAATCACAGCACATTAAATCTTCACAAACAACTGCAGGACTTGAATGTATCCGCAACTGGCTGACAGCCAGCAGCCCACTTTTTCTATGTAATCCACACAATCGTCTTCTTTTTACTAGGAGAGCTGCATTTCCTTACTCCACTCTAAGTTACATGATGACATCAGCCACATCCTGACTCTCCCTCTTCTCCAGGTAACAGAGTTAAGTGCATGGGTGTGTGGGGGAGACAAGGGGAAATGAGCCTTAGATCTCTTGACCACAGCTCCTTCCAGTCTAGAGCTGAGCACGGTATTATCAACCCCCAACCTTCCCACTTTCTTATTATACGATTTCCTGCTGTTGTACTTGTCATATGTTAGTATGGCAAGAGGAATACTTCGGATAGGTTCACTCACTAATTTAAAATGTCAAGGCAAGAAAGCATTAAGTGAGAATAAATCATCAATTTCAGATTGAAGTAGTAAACAAGACCAGTCTTCTGCAGTAATTAATTCATACATGGTACTGAAAAGCTGAAGGGTACGAAAAATCAACCACTTGAATTTCAATTATTAAAAACAATGCATGCTTGAACACAATTCACCTGTTTGTTCCAAATGAAGCTAGCCCAGAATTAATGTACAACTCAATTTAAAATGACTGCACCATGACTTCATGGACTATAGAGGAAAAAAACATAGTGCAACCTATTGCATATTTTGGCCTTAAAATCTGAAAGACCCACAGTAATTTGAGAAAATGTTATTCAAAGCAAGTAGAAGAGAAAATCCCAATTTGTTTCTGCTCTGTCTTTAATAGACAGATTCTAAAGGTGCTTTAGCAAATAGAGTAAGATCTAGTATCAAACAATCAGCTGTGTGCTATGCCCAAATGCCTGCAAAGTTTTCCCAGACAAGAATTTCCATCCACTCAAGCAAAAGGCAGAGCTGGTCTTCGAGCCCAAAACACAACCCAAAGTCAAAAACCATTTTAGAAAATGTACAGTTCAAGCCAAGACATTCCAAAAGAACGGGATTTTGAACGCAGATATCTGCGTGCGCTGCAGCTCCCGAGAAGTGTGACTTTCAGGGAGCTGACATTTCTCTACAAAGAAAATAAACACTGGAGCTGGGAGGGAACGCAATCCGTAGATGTCTGGAAAACCTAACATTAAAAACACGTTCTTGAGAAAAACGGGGAGAAACCTTGAAACGTTCTGTCCCAAACACCCCAAAACAAAGCATGTGGAATTACTGAAAAGGGAAGAGGTCAATGACTTCGGAAAGACTTTTTTAAAGTAAGACTACGATTATTTTCAGAATGAAGGGATCAGCTCACCCAGCTCACTGTGGCAGATTCAGGTACCTGGTGCTGCGAGACAAGTGAAATCCACACACAAAATCTGCAGCAGAGCTTTAGAGAACTGGCACCGGAAACAAAACACCCCCAAGTCAATCCAAAACTTGTAGAATGCAAGGAGCTTCCGGGCATAAATAGTTTCAGCAATTCCCTTTGAGAACTGCAAGGTGAAAACCAGCCAAATGTTCACTTACCTGCTGACTACTGCGGAAAGTTTAATTAACTCCGTTGTATCCATTTCTTCACAAATGTTTGTTATTTAAGGTGATTTTTCCTTCCAGAGCAGAAACTCTGCTGTGAGAACACCAGATAATAGTTTTCTCAAACCCAGGAAAAGTCACATTTTATTACTTGAATCCGTGAATTCCCCCTTCTGTAAAGGTGTGTGTTACAACTAACATATATGTTTTTATATTTGTTTTTGAAAACTCCATTGAAATCTTACAATTTTGAAGCTTGTGAGGTTTGTTTGCTTTGTTTTATTAGAAAAAATACTCAGGCAAGGTCTACAATCATCTGTCAATTATAAATGACTTACAAGAAACTCATGAAGCAATAAAATTAAAAAAATACAAATACAAACTATATCTGAAACACTTCTATTTGGCAATTTTATAACAAATTCAAAAAAAAAAAAGAAACAAAGATTACGGATTACTTTATAGGTACAGAAAAAGCAGTAGGTGAAGTGCTCAAGCAAAAAAAATAAAAAACCAAAACACTGCATTTTTTTTCCAAAAATAAAATCACGTCACTACAGATTTTATGAATAATACCCTTATTAAACAACCATTCCAGAACATCTTATATTAGTGGTGCTTTTAATCTGCACTTCATATCGTTGATAAGGTTATTTTTTTGTGTATATAAGTAACATTTTTTAACCCACTGGAGCTAAGCAAGACTCGTGTCAGTACCAATGCAGAATGCATTTGTATTACATTAGGATATGCTCACTTCTGCAACCAAAGGGTTACTTTAAGTCTTAATCTATTTAATAAAAATTTAGTGTAAAAACTGCTGGTTATTAGTTTCACTGTAGTAAATTCCTCCCCAATAAGGAGGACTAACTCTGCAGTTTGACTGCATATATCCATACAAATTTTACATATTAGTTCCTTCCGACAGTAAGGAAAAAACTAATTCTGTGTTCACTATTAGAAAGGAGTGCCATGAATTAATTATGGGTACTATTCATCCCTCTAAGATTTCTGGGAAGGATGTTCAAGGTGTTTTTGTTCTCACAACAGATACTAACAGTAGTATATAGTCCCTTAGGTATGTAAAAGAAGGGTTTTTTTTTTTTACTGTTAAGGAAGGTGCTTTTTTTAAACAATTCTTCTGGCAGCACTAGTGAATTACAATATCCTTCAATATTATTTCTACCGTAATATATACATTTTAACTTTCATGCCTCTAGAAAAACATCTACAGTACATTTCATAATATAAAAATATATTACAAATCTGCTGAAATATTTACAAGCAATGTCCTATTATCTATATGCAACATTTTTGTCTCCATACAAAGACTAACAGGTTAGACGCGTCTCTATTTGTCAGTTAAAAAAAATCCACGGCTCCTTGCTTATTAAGCAAGAAAATGATTTCACACTTTCCTTTTCAAAGCCAACTTTGGTGCATAAAGGATTGAATTTCTAGATTCATTTTTCTTTAAAAAATACCATTTTCTTTACATCTAGAAAACCATTAGGCCAAATAAAGTATACTTTACAAGTGAACGGGGGATCCTAGAGGGTCAAAAAAGCAAAATAAACCACCAGTAACACTGACTGCTCACACCGAGGTTTCCCAAACCCGTGCATCGATACGGATCACACCAAAGCAGATCTGATTATAACACACTACACTATCCTGCCAAGGGCTCAGGCCGACTGCAACGCTCTGAACATCTTGCTGGATGCACTCAGAGCTGACTGGGAAAGACAAGCGTTCCATCGCCATCATCGTCCAGCGTATTTCAGGGGGCTGCAAAAGGACACGAGGTTACAAATGACCAAGGGCTCCTTATCCACCACGCTCCAGGGGCAACAGGAGAATCCCCTGGGAGCTGTTCTGTTCTCTGGCATGGGGTAGATTTCGGTTACATGGACAGGAAGCCCAATAGCTCGTTAACAGTTCTCCTGGGAATCGGCAGGAAATGGTGATGGTTACTTTTTCTTTTCATCAAATGTAGACTACTGTATTCACTAAAGAAAAAAGCAGCTTAAAGAAGCAAGCATGCAAAGCCTTTTCGTTGTTCCACTAAGTTGCCAGAAGAGTGTTTGCTCAGTCTCCCACTGTACCATTCCATGAAAATGTGGATATACAGTAATATATTAATATATTCCACGGAAGCATCAACTTCATTCACAGAATGTTTACACTAAGCATAAATATTTCTCTAACAAAAAAAATAAAAAAAAAGAAAAAAAAAGAAAAAAAAAAAAAGATGGGATTTGACTAATGTGCAACTTTATTTCTAAATCCATTGTCAGTGACTAAGACTGCAGGTGTCCCCACTTGCTTGGTTTTTACCTCTTCAACCTCTTCTGGGGCATTGTTCTGTAAAAGAAGATGGTACAGCTTTACATTAAGACCCTGTGATGCATCCATCAGTCAGCTGAATGCACTATGAAATCACGACTATACAACATCTACTTTCATTCGATTAGAACCAAGAGCCATTGCAGATGATCTCACAGAAGTGCACATTTCAGATCATTATTTCCACCTCTCTATTCAAGTGTGACGAGTTTTAGCGTAACATTAACAGCTGCCACTGCATTTCTCTAACTACCTTTTCCTCTTGCGAAGTTTTGGTTTTTAAATTTGCATCATTAAGCTCCCTCAGTTGGTCCCAAGAGCTCATTTCAATCCCAGACTGATCCACACTGCTAAAAATAGAGTACAACATTACACGTGGGGACCTGAATTTTACTGGGGAGAGGCAGAAAGGTTTGCTAAGTTTTCTCCAAGGGCTTAATCCAGCGATCGTTAAATCTTTATTTTAAAGGTTCTTTCTTTCTTTTCAAAGCAAACTAATCTATCGAGCTCAGCAAAGGTAATCAATATAAAACTATTAGCACCTCATTTAGATTACAGAAGTCACTCCAATCTCACCACAACCTTTTTATGATTTTAGCATAAAGAGCAATGATTCATAGACTAAGGTAAGTATTTCAAACACATTTACAAAGATAACAAATACAGTAGGATTGTCTTCCTATTGTAAAGCAAGTTTTCATTAATTTGATTAGTGAAATACACTGAATATTAAAGGTGAACTGAAAGGCTTATTGCATTGAAACCTCAGATTAGGATTTTATTTACTCCTTGAGACCCTTGGTCACGGGATGTTAAGGAAGAAACATCGGAACACTGCACTTCTGTTATGATAAACTTTCTCTCCACAACCCGTTCTCACGGGTTTTTAATATAACCACAACCATCTCTACAGATGCTCCAAATTTCACAATGAATTAAGCATTTCAGATTACCTTTAAAAATTGTACACACACAACTGTGGGTACTGACAATCATGGGAGAGCAGTACTAAAGGGGTGAGGGGAGAATCAGGAAATTATTAGAAACCAGATGGATTAGAAGCCAATCTGAGGGCCTAAAAACAGAAATGTGCAAGTAGCTTAAAGACAAGTAACATGGATCGATCCCTTTTGTCCCCCTATAAAGAATCTTGTAATAAAAAAATAACAGTACTTGAATACAAGTACAAGTTTCAAGGTAATACTGCATGTATTACAGCTGAATATAATATGGAAAGATAAATTTGGACTTTAAAAAAATTGGTATACAAACCAGTATGTGATCTTAACAGAAGTGATCTTTCAGGATTCCACTGTGTGTACCTCCTTTACTAGAATTTCTGTACACCAAGCACAAAAAAGTAAAATACACTTGGTAAATACACACATTCCCCGTTTCTCAGTCACTAGAGTTTAGTTCAAGAAGTAATTCTGAAATAACTTAAGACCTCAGAACTTAACTCCTGGACGTTTACAGCACCAAGGCTCCCTGATCTGGTGTATAATACATTAATAATCCTGATTTTCCAACGTCAAAAAGTTAAGTGAGGCTTAAGATTAAATTCAAGTAAAGAAAGTTTCAAAATTAAGATGTTACCTGTAAATGTTTGGGTCCAGAAGCAAGGCAGTATCTTTTGGTAGTTTTGATAAATGAACTACTTTAGTTTTTAATTGATGTCGCTCGCTTTCATTTACCCACACATCAGGCAGACTATGAATAAATAAAATAAAATAAAAAATATTCAAAAAAGATCAACTGTTTTTCTTACCATTCAACTAGTACATAGGAAGCAATTTTCACATTTCCCTGGTTAAAAAGCATCTTCACCGCAGTGAGGAAAAGCAGCCAAGCTTTACCCATTATATTTCCAAGTTTTTCAGTTTGAAAAGACTCTGAACAGAATTTAGATAATTGCAGGAGTATAATCCAAATGTACAGTGATAATGACAACACATTCTCCACTGTAACAATTTAATGTGAAAATGGGTAACAGAAAAAACAACCAGCCCTTTGAAAAGAATTTATTTCACTAGGTAGAAACGCTTTGATTCTGTCCAATTAAAGGACAGAATATACTGCAGGCACTGAGCTTTGAGTTACATTAATTTGCTTGCTCCAAGCTCAAAGGTTTCAAAGACAAAATGCTCCGATTTTGCTGAAGGCAATTGTTTGATTATCCTCTTCTTTGGGTTTTTGGTGGGGTTTAAAAAATTTTTTGTATGTCCTAGAAGCCAAAGATTAACTTCAGGTTGGGGGCGGAGTTTGTAATTAAAGTGTCTAAAATCTTTGAAATGGGTTTCAAATTGAGAAGCCCAACACTTAAAACTGAATGTAATGGCTCTTTCTCTGCAAAGCCAAATTTCACTGACTTCTTCAAATTATTTCACTGGATCTGTAGTTTGCAGATTTCACTTTGCATGAAAGTTATCTGCAACTCAAATGCATTTTTTTGGGTAAGTTATTCAAACCACGAAATGAAACCCAGAACCTCTAACCCAGCAGGAAAAGGAGTTTCTCCAATTAAACCTTTCAGATGAAGGAGGAAGAAAAAGAGGGAGGGAGAACAACCCAGCAGGCAATCCATTTATTCAATAAGTCTCAGGGATCATGAAAGGTGGAAAAACATCACAGAAGTTTTTTTTTATATAAAGCCAAAAATCAGTTTTTGGACAACTGACATTGGAAAGACTTTTTCAGTAGCAACTTTTATTTATTTTTCATGTTCCCAGCGTTTCATAATTTTTAATGCTTATGTTAAAATAAAATTAACTGTCTTTATCTGTAACATTTTAAAAAGAACCATTTCAGAATGCTGTTAGAGATAGTAATACCATCTGTCCTAAAAGAAATCCAAAAACTGCCTATTTTATAAGATTATTTTAGCTTTCATCTCTCAAGATGAATTGAAGCTTGTGACAAAATGCGTTTAAAAAACAGAGGCAAATTTAACTGAACTGGTATTAGAGCCCAAAGACTTAAAAAATAAAAATCAATAAAGTAATTTTTAAATAATTTCTAAACTTCTAAATTGCTTTTTGAAAAGCGAGTATTTTAAAAAGGCTTTAACTCAAATATTCAAAGGCACAAAATGATTTAGCAACAGTTCATTGATCCCACTGTAAACCCTTCCCCATTTAAAACATATCATTAGCAATATACTCACATGTCCTCTGGTGTCCAATGAAGCAAGAGTTTTATTTTGCCAGAATCTTCTTTTCTTTTAGCTATTACCTAGAATAATTACAAAAATCATAATTGAAACCAAATTACAGATATTTTTACTCAAACGTTTTTGTGCCTATAATAAATATGCTCTGAAGACTTAAAATTGTTTTGCAAAGAACTTAAACCCATTTAAGTCTGTAAGTGAAAACCACAATTCAGCCAGAAGATGTACACTTAACACAGCTTTATTTGGAAATATTCCTACTATACTCTCTACATTTCCTGCACTGTCCCAGAAACAAAATGGAAATTTCAAAGGAAATGTGCATCCAAGTTGTCTCAAATGAGACATGGGGTTTTGCTGACCTCTTCTGGAAAAAGAAAACAATTTCACACTGTAAGTTGGTAGGCACCTCACCGGATCCATTTACTGTCTTACAATATATTGAAACAATGCAACTAGTTAGTTAAAATACATGTTAAAACACAGAACTGTAACACCTAAAACAGCTAAAACCAGAGATCAGTTCAGTGTTCCAATGTTTCAGAGAATTAATCCCAGCCACTTCAAAGGTTGGGTATGACAGGGTAACCTAAAAGTTACAATTTTGAATCACTGTAATATCTGTTCCTTAGTTTAGCTAGACATGCTTGGCTTTTTCCATTAACAATTCAGAGAATCAAAATACAAAGAATTTGACTCAATTAAAAAAAAGCAAGCAGAAGAAATATCAGAATCAAGTCAAAGGTGTATTCTGGACAGCAAGCACATTTCTTCAAAAAGGTTTCTTTCCTGACTGCAGTCTAAATCTCTCCATATCTACAAAGAAAAGGTTGTGTTTAAAAAAAAGTGTATATAAATGAAAGGATATGCCTTTTCAGAGAACATGAAAGGTATCTGCAGTGACTGCTTAGAAATTCTTTCTATTAGACTATCTGCCCTGAAACAGACTGCACTGTGCTGACATTATTCTTATGCTGTGTAAAATAATAAAGCCACACCATTTATGCCCGTTTCCAGACAGCACGGCCATTTCCTCTTCCTATTTGCCACCTTTCAAATTACTGCCTGTGATAATTACACTTTTTTTTCCCTTCAGCTGAAGGTGGACCACACAAACCTTATTAAGCCATTTAGCCAGTCACCATTGAAATCCCACGTCCTAATGCCCTGAAGTGATGCAGAAGGAGCCTTTGGGGATCCTTAGCTCAGTGCAACACAAACCAGCTCCCAGCCTACCTTTGCTCTTTACAGCTGATTTAGGCTGGGTCTCGCCAACAAAGCACACCAAGATACAGCAGCCAAGTGCAGCACGGGGCTGGCACCCCAGAGCAGCTGTGCCACTGGTCCAGCCTGTCCCACAGCTGGGGTCTACCCTTCTGCCTCCCGCCATCTCCAGTGACGCACGCACGGATGGGCTGAAGGATTTTCACCACTTCTTCAAGTTAATGGGAAGCAGTTTTAGAGCAGATTCCTCCCTCTAATTCCACCTCCTTATGAATTATTCCAACAGCCAGAGCTGTTCTTCCACAACTGAGTGGACTGCCTGGAGAACCCTTCAATTAAAGCAAGCTGTGAACTGGAAGAGAATCTGCTTTTCTCACTGCATTGTAAAATCCACGCTGGCCCAGAAAATTGAGACCGAAATGCAGTAACAGCTAAACCACCTGCAATCTCCACTTGCAGCTGGTGCACATGTACATAAAGTTCAGCAGAAATGATTTGGAAAAGATTTTCAATACAGGCCACAGGTATTTAGAACAATCATCAGTCTTGCAGAACAAGGTGAAATAAGCTTCACGTGTACAAAATCATCTTTTATTTATGGAAAGAGACTGTTCAAGGGTTAGAATCAAATACTAAGATTAGGCTGTAGCTGAAGACATGTCAGCCAGCACTCCTTGTTTGGACTATTTTACCTATTTAAAACCATCCTTCCCCACTTTATCCCATCTCTTACTTCTTTTCTTTAGCCAAGGCTCCGCCTTTTACATGCCCTCACCTCCCAACATGTTTAAGAAAAGCTGAGGTTCTTCCACTTCTTTAACTTCTGACCTTCTACCTCGATTCAGAATTTTATCCTTGCTTTGAACTCTTTTAAATAAATACTGATGTCTTTCCCATCCAAACACAAGTTCCCCACTTGGTTCTTGCCTCCTTCCAGCAATTCACCAATATTTTGGTGGTAAGTTTATTGGAAGAAAAAAGAAGAACAGGAATAAATTTATTCAGGACTATATATTTTAAACTGCAGGAAAAAAACGGAATAAACATATATTTCAGATCAATATCTTTACATATTCAATTATACAAATAAATTCAAAAGTATTTATTGTGATAAATTAGTGATAAATTAGCACTGTCACTCATGACCATGGAAATGCCATCTGAACTGGTTCTTATTTAGAAGACAGAACCAATGTTTTTCTGCAGCACAAAGTTGCTGTTAGATATTCCTCACATGGATCAGACAGGATATGTTGCAATCCGCTCAATCTGTGAGCTAGAACAACTACCACCAATACTTCTTAAAAGTTCATTTACTAATAACAGTGGAGAATATGAAAGAGCCACTATTGCTTATTTCTGATTAGATGTTAACAGCAGTAAAAGGAGAACAGAAATCTTTCTGAAAATATTAGATTTTTTTAGACACAGGTAAACAGAATGCATAAAAGATATACTTACAGTACTATGAAATACAACACTGTGGCCTTTTCCTAAACTTTCTATATGTGCTGAGAGATTAAAGCAGATGGCTCGATGTCTTATAGCATCCAGTGTTTGTGCATCAAAGAAGTCATGAGGTCTTGCTGGAAAAATGAAAAGAGATCCTCAGAGTTCAACACACTGAAAGCATTCAAACACGTAAATAGGTCTGAAGTGTCCCAGAAAATAATTTCTCATTATGGCAGTGGCACTACCTTGGCAGAGAGCTGCAAACAGTAATTTCACTGAGGGGCGGAAATTATTCCTAGAGAAGCACAATTCAAGTTTGGCCAAAACCCCCTCCCCTGTGATGAAACTGCTGTTTCCAAAAATGTAACCACATCCATGCACTGCAGTTTCAATAATGCTCAACAGGCAGGTGAAAAACTCCACATTATTACACATTTCTTTCTAGGTACAAGGTGCCATCCTGTGTTCTCAGACTATCAGGAAGCATTTTCTACCCAAGAAGCACCAGCTGCATGCACCACATTTTGCCCCTCCATTTATAATGAGTAAAGCACAACATTCATCTGAGATTTTACAACCAGCAGGCATTATAAAGACTTTGTCCTTTTAGAAAAGGACTTTTATAGTTAAATGTTTCTTGAACAATAGAAAGAATATTGAATTTCAATTTAGGGTGTAAAAGAAAGTCCATCAATTCTACACTAAAAGTACTTAAACTACAAAAATAATTGCTATTAAGAACATAATTGCAAGACATTAGAAATATTTCACAGAAAAGTTTTCAGAAATACCATACAGAACCGTAATAACATTACATCAGCAAAGAAGGCTGAACGCAAATATTCACGTTTTTAAACCTTACTTGAGCGTGGCAATTTATCAAATAACACACCGAAATTAAGAATAGGACCTGGTATTACATTTATCAACTACGCATCACCCCGAAATCCGCACAAACAGCGATTCCAACTTCTGCTGCCTCCATCCAAACCAGCTTCGATATTCCTGTGTGCATGATTCCAAAATGAAGGACAAACTGCACTCGGAGCTGGCATTTGCTGCACTCCTGGGGCTGATTGTTGGGGAGCACTCATCTGGACACTGTGTCCCGTCCCTGCTCCCTCTCAGCTGGACTCTGCCAATTAGGCAAGCAGCAGCTCACTGCAATGTTTTCTTGTTTCAAGTGGCAAAGTGGGAGCACGGCTCGTGCTGCAGGTGGCCAGTGATGCAAGCATATAAATATTTGATAAATAAAGAGGAGGGAAGGATGGAGGGTGGAAAGAAAGGGGGGGAAATAAAACCCAAACCAAACCCAAATTTTTGCTTTCAGTTTCAAGCAGCAAATTTCTCCAGGATTTACAGTGGAAAACATTCTGCAGGCTGAGAAGAAAGGGAGCAATTTTTCTAAAGTGTATTAGTTATTTAATTTATTCTTAAGTGTTAGTGTTGTATTTGCTATGCATCTTTACCCTGAAAATGATTTGGAGGAAATGGATTTAAGTATCTTCCTTCCTGCTACATAATACAAGTTCCAAGCCCACATAAACTCCGTAAGTTAAATAAATTGCATCATCACATCAGTAACCCACCAAATGAAAATCCAAGCCCTACATAAATACATAATACTGTAAATTTCATGAACAGTAAGCCTCCTCCTCTCTCTCATACATAAGATGCAAGGTATTCAAGGGAACTTTACAGCAGCAATACTGTGACCCATTTTAGAGGTACACACTTTCAATATATTTGGATTTATATCTGCGTGAGTGAGGGAACAAAAGGCCGTCCAAAAGAGAAAGGAAGCCATGGACTCTAATCCTGAACTAATCCACATCAAAATTTCTGGAAAATTTCCATTTTCTATTTCTTTGAAATTTCAAAATTTCTTCTTCAAGTAGGATCTCTATAGCACCATGAATTTACCCAGCTAAAGGGGTGCCAGCAGCAAAACAAGCTTTTATGATAAAAAGCTGATTTTCAAATTTAGAAGAACATGCCTTATTTACGGACAGGACAAAAGAAAAATAAAAGACTTTAAAATGGCAAGATCTTAAAAGAATAATTAAGTAACAACAAAAGTTCTCTTAAAAGGTCTAAGTTAGAAGATTGCAGTTTCATCACATATAGCCACAGTAAAGTCTTGTTTTTCATTGTACATTTTCTCACAGAAGGGTGCTACCTTCAGATATAAAACAGAGGTGGCAAACGTATAAATTTGCTGTACCTAAATTATTAAGAATTTGTACATGAGGGTGCTTCAGTAATAGCATATATTGGCCATTAATTGTCAATAAATATTTAGTTACACCTTGAAGAAAAAGCCAGGGTCTAACAAAACCAGGAGGTAGAAAGAACATGCTGACAACATTTTTCTCCCAGAGATAAATTGTTTTGTGCTGAAAAACTGCCAGCTTATGTCAAATTATTATCTGCAAGTGATTTAAACAGATTGTCCACTATCAGTGGCATTTTGTTTTACACCCATGTCATTAAGTCCTTGCAACTCTACTTGCAGAAAACCTGGTACATGTGTTAAACATTTCTCCTATTGGGCACTTAAAAATACCTAAATATAAATTTTTCTTAAGTTCTTAGCTTTATATAGTATAGACTGAAAACACTTAATGATGTTAATTCTGATTTTGGTTTTTTAGATAAGGGTTTTGCCTTCCCCCTCTCCTCTTGTCAAGACAAACAATTCACACTTGCACACTTCATTCTTTAACCTAAACTAAGCTAAGAAAGACTAGCAAAATTGCCACATTCACTTCACCAACAATAATCCACACAAAGTTGGAAAGGAAAGCTGCCAATATTCAGCATTTTCAGAAAATGCCATCAACTTTGGATACATTTCTGGGTCACATACTCCCTGGAGAAATACATTAGAGTAGTCAGTTCCCAACTCAGTTAGAGATGATTTCTGCCTTAAGGCAAAAGTCTACAGCCAGCATTGCATTTGTCTCAAGAGGCAAGAAGATAAGAAATTGCTCAAGCAGCTGTCATTTTTCTTCCTGTGCGAGGCTTGATCAAGACAGCAGACCATTCAAATACTGCAGTCTGGTCTTGAACATTCCCAAAATATTTATTATTTACATTTTTCTGCCATAAATTCATTCATAACTTCCGCAGCAAATTCTTATTAGAACTAAAGCATATTAACAGGTGATTTGAAGTTTGAATTAGGAAGCTTTGATTTGAAATTTGTAAACTAAATAATATAATATGATGTTTATCAATTACAAAATGCCAACCCGAACAACTACTTCTGCATATAGTGGGGGTGAAAATTAATTAAGGTGCATTAAAATCAGCCACCTAGCAAAATCAATATGGAGAAGCAAGCTAACATGCAACTCAGGAAGCTATGAAAATAAAAATTTTGAAATGACAAGTCTTATACATTTATATTTTGACTAACACAGTCAACAAATCATTAGGAAGCTGTAATTATCTCAAGATGCCTCTCTCATTACATCTATGATGCAAAAAATATTGCAAAGTGAGCCCATAACCCTTCACCGATCAGATTTCCCTTCTCATTTACACAGATTTCCAGAGTGAAAGGGAAAATCAAATTCTGAAAAGGACAGAAACAGTTTTCCAATTCCTTAAGTAACACTTTAATATTAGCAAATGATCAGTCTGGTACTGGAGAGTTGCATCCAAAGCAATAATTATCCAAAGTGAAATATTTTAACTGCCTAATCTCTCCTAACTGTAGATTAGAATCTCTATAGAAATGTGATGTTTTCTTAGTCTAATGCTAGGACAACTCAGGAATCAAACTACCAGATCCAAATGGACTAGAAGAGGTACTGGGTAAGTGATTGTTTCTTGCTAGAGAAAACAGTTCTCACATTAAACGACAAATCACACCTCTCAGCACGCTGATTCATATAAAATTAAGGAACATCAACTATGTGGAGATAGATTAAAAAAACACAGCAAGTCATCTCTGCCCAAAATTAGACCTTGGTTATGCTCATGAAACTGTTATTAACATAATGAAATGCTGTGCCCAAAAAAGAGCTGATGTAACATGCATTTATCTCTAATTTGTATGAATCTGCAATCTCTGTCTGAACTTCAGCTCCCATCAGCACTGAGCAGAACACTTTCCAACAGTAATACAGCCAGTAAACAAAAAGCTACTCTGCAGCGAAAAGCTTCTTTCAATTGCCAGCTCCAACTGTTGCTCACAGGAAACTCATCTTTTTTTCCTTGACACACAGAGATTTACCCTGAAAAGGAACGCAAACAGAATCTGGAATTGTTTTTTTTCCCATCACAAGGAATGCCAACCCTACCAGATTCAAACATGCAGAGAAACCGCCAGAGTGAGGAGGAACTTCCACTCGAAGAGAAACCTTCCAAGAACTTCACACTTACGTAGTGATCGTCGCCTCTTGTTCTTCAATTTCCTCCTTTTATTCATTCCAGCTTTAGATGGAGATTCCTCTTTGGCCTTTGGCTGGCTGGCAACTTTTGAAGAGTTCTGCTGGCTGAAGTGTGTGGGCACATGACGGGCAAGTCCTCCCTGAGATGCAAAGCTGGCATTGCACCCACCAACTACACACTAGGGAGAAAAAACACAACTGCATCAGTGGCACGGCAGCTTCAGAGACCTTGCTTGGACTTTGCTGGCTCAGCTCTCAACACATGAGAGCAAAGCCACGCCAATTCTTCAAAAGAAAAACAAAAGCATATTCTGAAATACGTTCGTTTGAGGTTTAACTCTCAGTTATTTCACTATACAGTATTTTTTTATGCTGTCCTGTATTTTATGTTGTATAGCATAAAACTGATCTCAAACATTCCAGAGAGAACAGGCAGAATTCTGAAGAACTTCACAGACCAACATTCCCTCGCCTCTCAAAACACTGTTTCTCAACACCTCCCCAGTGCTCTGCATTTGGTAACAGTAACATGCTCCAACATCCTCCTTTCCTGTAACAATGCAGAAGTAACAAATACATCCTCACCCACAAGAAATTTGAAGCAGCTTAATGTGCTTTTTAAACGCTATAAAAAGTCAGTGAACAGCTGCCTTACAGCTCTGTCTAAAACTAACTTCAGTAAAGCTGTAGTGACAATTATTTATACATTCGTTCTGGGACGTAGCTGTTACTTCAGGAGCATTTAAAAGTAGTTCTCATTTAAAGGAAATGTCTTCTCTCAACAGAAAAATACGATCCAACAATAATCAGGCAGAAACACACAAACTGAATGACAGCAGCAACTAAGTTTGTGGTGGCTACAATTACTGATAGGCTACAATTATTGGTATTTTTATAAGTACCTGGTTCGTATTTACAATTATTCACTTGCAAACTAAGTATTTAAATTATATAAATTCTATGTGTTGTTTTCTAACGGTGGTTGCAAAACTGAAAAGTCCATTTCTGCCTCAGACTTAGCAAATGGGTTTCCATGATCAGTAGTAAAATACAGTGTACGTGAAGAGAAAAAACTCTGCTGTCCCAAACAGCTTAATACGTGCTATAGGACTAAAAATATGTACATAGATTTCAAGACAGTAAAAGGTAAAAAATGAAAGGATGTTAATAACTTTTTTGTTGTTGTTGAGAGAGTTAGAGAAAGTTCTCTAAGTACTGAACTAACTAAAATTCCCCTGACAAAGACCTTGAAGAACCTTCCAACTGTATTTGTTCCTCCCTTTATTTGTTTCTCCCTGTCTCCCCCACTAATAAGCATCTAAAGAACTGTGAAGATTTCTTCCAAATCCCCCCCATGCCCCTACGATTTCCCATGTTCAAACAATAGTGACTACTTAGATGGTAGTGCCTCACAATGGAAGAAATCCCAGCACACCTGGGAATCCCAACACACTCTGGATTGCTGATCTCATTTACTCTAACTCCAACACAATTTTCATCACTTGAAATTCCTACTGAACATCCAAATTTACAGAATCACAGGATGGGTTGGGCTGGAAAGGTCCTTTAAAAGTCGTTCAGCTCCAAGCCCCCTGCTGTGGGCAAGGCCAGCATCTGCTAAATCAGACTAAGCCACTCAACCTGACCTTGAATCCAAACCACTAGTTTTTACAAAAGATGATTCAATTCACAATCAACAGATACGTGTACAATGCATGTGTGCATCAGTTTAAACATTTTTTACTCTTTTTTGTGCTTGAAATAAGTGTCTTGCCCATAAAACTAAGCCACAAAATCTAAATTTGGGATTAACGCACTAATGTGTTCCTGACTTCAGATTCCAGCTCTTTCTGATCATACAAATGCTGTCAGAAAAAAAAAAATAGCACAAAAAAAGCCCATATCCTGAAATTCAGTCACACTGAGAAATTAAAGTTTTAGTTTTACCAATGCCTGCTAGAGGTCCAAAATAACCCAAAGCCTTGGTACATCATCATATTCCAAGTAAAATAGGGCATCAAAAAGCCAACACCTTTAGGAAAAAACCCACAAGCTACGTGGCAGACACTTATCTAAAACTTTTCAACCCGCTTTGTTTTATGACAAACTGCAGGTCGACTCATGGTGTCATAATCTGACCTTTTTCTTGTCATGTACAGAGCAAAAAACCACAAATATTCTATATGGATTATCTGCAGAAGCTACTGCTGTAACTTTTCTTGCTCTACCCAAGTTTTACTGTCAAAATCCCTGAACCAACGTCCTTAGATCCTCAATATCTGCAACTTGCAACTAGAAACTGACTTTTTCCAGAAAGTGTATTAATAGTCTGCAGCCACAGTACAAAATATTTGCAGAAATTATTACATTCAGATTTTGTGTACTTTGGGACTACCTGATCATGTCTTCAAATAATCAACAGCTGACAGATCAAAGATGACAGAGAATGCCTTTATAGTAGACAGGAAAGTGTAGAAGAGGAGAATGAAAAAATCTTACCTGTTTGTTCTTTTTTTTCTCTAAAATAATATATCCAGCAATCCGTTACTAATGGGTAAAGTCTCTTCTCTCCAAAGATAAAGGAGCAGTTCAGGCTGTCACTTCAGGATCTCTGGACGGTAAGTCACACCAAATCAGCTTCCCACCAGATAATTATATAGCTCTAGAGGGCTTCTAACAAATCAAACTCCACTATTACGCACAACTTTAAACCAATCTTTTCTTTTTCCCCCCAAAACCTAAATCTCAGCATTTTGCATTGAATTTGAAATACGACAGATTGGGTCCGGATTGGTGGATATGTTACTTCAAGAGAAAGTAAGTAAACATGTAAGAAGTTTAATTTCTCCAGTGTACCCATACCCACCATTATTAATGGGCAGTAATGACCAGTGACTTTAACAAACAGGGTATAAAAGCATCTAGCAATGCAGGTTTTTGTTCTAAATTCAAAATAACCAAATCTCCTGTTTGGGTTATCCAACATGGGTTTTTTTTTCCTAATAAATCTAACAGTAATAGTTTAGACATCTGGATAAATTTTCTTTTTGTCTCAACANTTCATCAAGCATCACCTCTGCTGAGAGTTGCAGCAAATGCAGTCACTCCTCCATGAATTCTGGAAGTTACAGGGAGCACCAAAGTTCATTTTTAATATTACTTTCTTTCCCCATTTTAAAGGGAAGCCTGCAATGAACCTGTGTACTCCCATTCGCTCTCACTAAAAACATTTACCCCACAAGAGCACACCTTGCACGACTGCTCTTGAACATGAAGAGCATAAGCATATTATTTTATTATTTAATGCAATTATTTGGCATAAAATTTCCCACTACTTTGTGCTCACCTACCATTTGTCCCTCCACTGTGCTCAATATCTAAGAGTTCACTTGCTGTGTCTTCAAGTAACAATTCATTTCATTTTGCCCCTGCACACCAGAAGCCATGCTGGAAAACGCAGCTTGTACAACTCCTTTAACCACTCCAACACTTGTAACAGCCAGGTAGAGAACAAGCAAGATGGAATATCTTCAATTTGCCAAGGACATTTTGTTGAAACCAGGATGTTTTCTAACCCAGCAGATTCTCTACATCCTGTCTACAGGGTCTGAAAGCCAACCCTCAAGAGGACCAGCCCTGCATGCTGAGGACACTCCACAACATCCCACTGGTTTCTAAGAAGGTGCAGAATTGTGCAGCAAGAGATCTAAAAAAGAATAATGTTGAGGGTTTGCTCTCTCAGCTCTGCAGAATCTCACACAAAGATGAACGTACTAAATGTTTCTGGAGAGAATATTTATATTCAATGAATGTCTACAATGACAAAAAAAAATTGTGAAAAGGACTGGCCAAAGATCAAGTTTGGGAAATGACTCAGAGGGGAGCTGGATGTACACTACCAAGATATTGCCCCCCAGAAAAAAGGAGGTAGCATGAAAATGGTCTCAAAAATAACTATCTATAAGGAAGTCCTCCTTTTCTGTGACACAAGTACTGGAATATTCATGATGAGAGGGACACACTAAGCCCCACAACCAGGGAAAAAATAGGACCAACTTATGAAAATATGAACCATTTTGCCTTTGCAATTTAGAAGCAGGTTAATCTCTGTGACAAATGAACTGCACAGTCACGTGCTGGGAATGAATGGGAAGGGCAGGTAAAACCCACAAAGACCTTTCAATAGGAAAGCAGAGCAGCTCATTTAGAGCTGAATGGAGCTTCTAGTCAAAGGACAACTCCATGTGTATCACAACAAGAGATAATTAAACCCAAAATGTGCAACTACATAAAATGAGTCCATTTGTAAGCAAAAGGGGAACTGGACATCCTTCAATGCAAAAGAGAGTTGTGTTTGAGACAGTCCCCAATACTTCTCAATTCAAAAAAATACATTTCTCTCTTGTTTTCACTAGAAATGTACGACTATATCAATCTGTGATATAGTTATTACTCTCTTCTGGTCACTGTATGATTGTAGTGTTCCTTCACCTTTACAAAAGTAAGGTTTCCATGCTTTTAGTTGTAATTTTCCTAGCTAAGACTGTTTGTTTTCTTTAAAACATCCTAAATAGCAGTTCTTTACACAACAGCATAGAGCTGTACTATTTCCATTACTGCTTCTTACAGCTTTCCTCAAAACTCCCAACATTATTTTTCAATTAAAACACTGAATGACTATTTTCTGCAAGTTTTCTAAAATGACAGATTCCTTCCTTGTATGTTAGGATTCAAGCATATTCTCATGAGGCAACGCATTTGCAATTTAGGTTTTGGGAGATATTTTGTCTGCAGTAATAATCAAGAACAGGTCTTTAAACCAACTCTGACTAATCTGGCTTTCCCTGGAAGGTGAGCAATTCAGATTTATGAGAGAAGCTAAATACACAAAATGGACCATTTCTGACTGACTGCCACAAAACAATTAATAAAAGGCTGCTCTTGGCCAACAACAATATGCAAGACTGGATAAGTCAAGGATAATATCCTTGGTCAAGACTAATATGCAACACTTCAAGTGGTTTTTTTTGCCTCAGAGAGTAGATTTCTAAAGTTAGCATTAAAAAAAAGCAGCAGCAAATGAAGGAAAGGAGCCAGTTAATTAATAGATTGCCATCACAGAGACTCACATACTTGGCTACCTCATGTGAGCCCTGAAGCCTATTTCAGCATAAATGACAGGGGAACAAAAGATGTTACAAAATTCGACTCAGACCACAATTATCCTCCATTCAAAGCTCCCAGGAACAAATTGAGAAATACAGGGATAAAAAACAAACAGAGGGACTCAAGACAACAGTAGGAAAAAATGCTGCAGTGACACACATTGAGCCAGGATGATTAACTACTGCAACCCTCGAATGTTTTGTTCTCTCCCTCAGTAGGACCAGAAAGTGCAGAAAATCAGCTGGTGAAACAACACATACTGAACACAAGATGTTTATTATTGGAAACAATTGTTGACAATTTTAGGGCTCTGGCGGTAACCAGCCTAGCAAAAAACCAAAAAAAAACCAACAAAAAAAACCCAACCTAAGATACCAACTGAAACTGCCTTTGCTAGGTAAGCCTGGTGAACTCAAACCTACCAGTGATGCTCCTGAGCTATGACCACCTCTCCAACCAGCGTCTCTAAAATTGAGTTTCTTGGATCCAGACCAAATAAGAACAGATTAAACTATTAAAAGACTTTCATCCAAGAACAAAGCTCACCATTATACTTTGAGGTAGACAAAATATTTAATTCCAAACTAGAGAAAACCCAAGGTACAAGTTTCCTCTGGGACCTGATGGTTGCTTTCTTTGCTTTTGCTACTGCTGCTGCTGCTACTGCTACTACTACTATTATTATTAACAATAATCAGAGATTAGGGTTTGAGATTAGATCAGTTCCTGGAACAATCATACATGCGAACTTGCAGGGATCTACGATCCTGATGCTATCCTTCCAAGAGCATGCTTAACTCATCCCTTCAAACACAGGGGAAGGTAACCTTAAAACTCATTTTCCTGTAGCTACTTTCAGGAATTTTCAGTCTAAACTACACCATTGAGTATGGAAAAAAAAAACCCTGTTAATTAAAAAAAAAATCTTTTTAATATGCCATGCACTAGTTTTACTCTCTTGGTTTTGAGTTTAATTTAGTTTTGTTTTCTGTCATAATTATTAAAACCTATATAGAAAATGTAACTACGGAAAGAAACCCCTGCAACAGAAAAGTATTTTTAATAATAAAGCTGCCTTAATTTTTTTTTTAAAGTGGAAGATACTACCTGAGGAGAAAGAGAAGGGAGGGAAGAGAGGGACTAAAACTCAGTGGGGTTGGGGGTGGGGGAAAAGGAGGCATAAAACGCTACCTAAACTCAAAACCAAAAAACCCAAATCCTATTTCATTTTCATATCCTACATGGAAGAACTTCAGTCTGAAGTAGCGTGGGTGGGACTTACCATCAAGTGATCCAGGACTGACAGCTATGAACTGCCCCAAGTGTATCCATAAGAGGATGAAGCAACTCATTAATAACGGATTGGTGGATATGGGAATGAGAAACACTACTACACCTAGAACTGCAGGTACAGATTAAGGGGAGAAAGAAAGAGAAAGTTAGAAAATACTGCGCAGGAAATACAGTCAGCTCAATGGTCCTGCATTCCTGACTCCCTTATTCTTTCCAGGGAAGTGAACCATAAATAGTCACCACCTAAATTCAGTGCTCCTACTGAATTTAGCAAAAGCAGCTCTTACTCAAGCACAGAACGTGCACCATCAGCCACGATCCAAAATTCTATGTGGAAGTGGAAAGTAGGAGAGAAAACATCTCACTGTCACAGTGTAAGCAGCTCAGCTGCAAAATGCACAAACCCCCTGAACTTCACAGCACTACTTAGTTTCACGCTCCCTGCCACTTAGAGATTAAAAGAAACAGGGACAGAGAAGCAATAACAGTTTCTTCACCTGCTTTTGTAAAAGAGCAGGACCTTTGGGCACTATTACTGCAAAGAAAAAGGTTCAGCTCACGTTATAAGAAATCATCCCGTGAGGGTATTTTTCTAGGGAAAATAAAGAGAATTTTTCTAAAAGTAGAGATAATGTATGCTACAATGAGCCTTACCTTGAAAGGTTTGTCCCCACTGTGTGTCAGCATATGCCTCTGCAGCCAACTTTGACTTGTTGAAGGCGTATTATATACTTTGCAACCTTTCCACAAGCAAACAAACACCTAATAGAGTAAAAACGTGGTAAGTTTACACGAGTCAGGGAGAACAGTAAATAAAAAAGCACATCAGCCACGAAAGCTGTTTTTACAACATTTCACAACACTTCAAAGAATTCTGAACAATAAGCATTTATTTTCAAACGCGCTTCTCGTATCTCACCAAGGAAAAAATAATTACAGCCCCAAGTAGTCAATAAAAACAGGTCACTGGAAGAAAATACCAACAGACAGATGCTCCTGCAGATAAACACAATCGAGAGCAACAGGATCTGCTGCATTTCTGTTTGCACTCGGAATCTGTATCCACCAGATACGGAGACAGAACATTTTTAAATTAAAAAATTTGCATTTTCTAGGTAGTAGTTAAAGAAATAAAATTATTTACTCTCATAAGCAATTAATTTTATTCCTCGAGCATGAAAAAGTAAAATCTCTTAATTGCAATGCAGTGTGTATACTGGAGTTTTGTATACTAGAAGAGCAGATACCTCTAGTTAGGGCCTTATATTCAATTCCTGATGAAGGAAGCTACCATTTCTCATAGGATTCAAAATCTATGGGTGTTTTGTGATTCCAGTGTACAGAACAATCCCACGCACAATAGTGCATTAAGGGGAGCAGAACTTACTCATGCTGCTTTTCTCTCTCCTCTCATTGTGTTTATCTGTAACTGAGGGATAAAAAAAGCTCAATGAACTTGCCTTTCATTAGAATTTCCTCAACAGGTCTGTGGGTGAAGGGAGGCAAAGCCCTAATTTGTCACAGCAAAAGAAAGTTCCCAGGAACAGCACTGTTCATAACACAGGTTTTCAGAAATGCAGGAAACTAATTGGATTTCAGTTCCTTGTTCTCTTTCAGAGAATAAAACCCCTCAACCTTCAAAAGATTTTATTTTCAAAATGGAAAAGCATCCACGGGAGTTCTACGTTCTTGCTGTATAATAGGTCTGTAAGCCAGCTTTCCTCAGAGCAAGCTGGAAACACCTCGGTGTCTGTGTGTGACTGATGCAGACCTACTGACACAAGCCCCTAAACCTCTGGGCTCTGCCACTCCTCAGCTCCGAGATCCTCTCAAAGCCACAGAGTTGGAATTTCTGCGATTTCTGCCTCTGCAACAGCTCCATAAGCGTGCTGGCATTTCCATCAGCAGCTGCAGGGCGCTTGGCAAAGGTGTGTCCCTGGGAAGTGACACACGGGGCAAACCTGAGGGCTTGGGTTTGCAACCACACTCCACAAGGCTTGACAAGGCTTCTCGGGAATCCCTGTCAAAAAGCTGAACCCAAAAACTTCTGAAATAGCATCTTTTGGAAGCAAGACTGCTTTGACAAGAAAGCTTTCCAGGCTCTTCATGGATGTATCTGGTTTGGCCTGGAGCCATGACCTCGGTATTAGCTGGAAAAAATACACTTGACCACACAAAGAGGTTTATGCTATTCCTTTCCATCCTCAGTAAGAAACTACTGTTCTTCAAATTTAGAGGCATTGCAGCTCAGTAAGATCTGAGATCCCACGAAAAGCACAATTTCCAACGGGCCTGAACACCTCACCGGCAGGTGGCAGACACATCCCTGCAACAAACCCGCCCGGAACCATCCCCTGCCACAGCCCCACGCTGCAAAACTCCAAAAATCAACTCCAGCAGGGCCTTCAAAAGCGTGAACTGAACGCAACAGTTCTTAGAAGCTTCCTGCTTCCAAGAACAAATATACAAATATACAAATACAGTCTAATATTTTCTAAATAAAAACATCCGCAAATCACGTGAAATGGAAGTGACAAGAAGTAAAATGCAGGGGGGAAAAACCCCAAACCAAAACATGCAAAATCTTCCAGTCCCCTTCTTAAGAAATGCAAAGGAGTCAGGGATGGGATACCAAAGATCCAAACACACCTTATTAATTTCATTGTTTCACCAGGTTTCGTGTAACACTTTTATATATAACTGTGGACAGAGCTCAGGAATCATCTCACCGGTGGCTAAAAAACCACTACACTGGATGGATGATTCTGCTCAGATACTGGACTGAAAAAAACCATCAAATACGAAGCTGAGAAGTTCAATCATGCCAAAAAATATTAGCTAAATACAGCCAGAGTCACAGCTGTCTCAGTGACATATTTACATAATGAATTATTTAAAGTAATGCAAATGAGCGTTTTATTTAAGTTTCTTGTTCACTGAAGATAAAGTGCAACAGCCTAACATTTGCCTTCTGAAGAAGTGACAGGATAAAAAGTCAAAAGATAACAACTCTTCTGCTTCAGGAACTGATAGTATCTCTCCCAGAAATTGAAGAGCTGCAACACAGAGTGCCTAAAGCAGGCAGATTGCTTGTGCTGGATGCAAAGGTAGTTTACATGATATATTCCAGGCATCAGAGGCAATTTGGGAGCTTGAAGATGGGAGGTAGTTAAGTACAAAGTTGAAATTACTCTACTAGAAGATGTTTTTAAACATTAAAATTGAGACCAATTATCATTTGACCAGGGATTAGACTAGAATTTACATGCTTATATATGTAACTCAATTAAAAATTTTAAAAAATAGATGCAATTATATGGAAGGTAAAGTTGCCGTCAGTATTACACACAGAGCTGTTCTGTTAAGACTTTGTACTCCTGAGTCAGTCTTACATCTTCCTTATTACACACAGACTTTACCTGCAGTGAGAGTCCTTTGGTAACAGTAATTAAGACATGGCTTTACTCGAGTTTACATGCAGGAACATGTACACTAAATGTTTTAAGAAAATGAATTCCAAGTGTAAGCACTTAAAGACACACCAGGCAGCTTCAGGATGTTGAGAAGTCAACACACTATCAACACCCTGCTAGTCTCAAATAATTCACTGAAAAGAACTGACTACATCCTTCAAGTTAGGCCACAAAACCCGCAATTTTTTCAAACAGAAAATTTGCTGCTGTCACTCAAGAGCAAAACTTTGTCAAATAAGAAAGAAGGAAAACCCAAACGTAACACCAACCCCTCCTCGCTGACCATCCACGTGTATGGAGCGAATGTGATCGGCCAGGTCCGGGCTGGAGCTGAAGCAGGCGTGGCAGTGATCCCAACAACAGTTATAGGCAATGCTTTTGGCAGAGGAGGCAGGAACTCCCTGGCCATTCATCATGACCGGCGTGGAACGCCCACTGGAAATTGTGCTGTCTACGTCCATGATAGTGCTGCTTATGCTGCAAGACAAAAAAAAAAAAAAGCAAATCCAGAACTAAATCAAAGTTTGTATTTGTGGCGTGTTAACAGCAAATCAAAACTGCGACCCTTTTGTTTCTGATATGTTTAGATAGGTTGAAAAGCTTGCACAAGTTTATTATGGTACATCACTTCGTGAATAAATGTACAGTTAGGAAATGGCTACTATTACTCAACAGTGTAACTTCTTCTGGGAGGAAGGGAAAATCCAAAAGGAAGGAAGGGAAAATCCAAAAGGGAGGAAAGGAAAATCCAAACGGGAGGAAAGGAAAATCCAAAAGGGAGGAAGGGAAAATCCAAAAGGGAGGAAGGGAAAATCGTCAGTATATTGAGCCCAGCATCTCCTGCCCACGCTAGGGCCTTTAAAAGAACACAGCATTTCAATTCTACACGAGGTTTAAGGTCCTCCCACACGGCCCCAGCACAGTGTCCATCGTGTGCATGATGTAAACTAATGCTGTTTGTTTTGGCTTTGCAAAACGTCTCCAGAGAAACCCGACCAGCAGAGATCTGTGGCCAGCAGGGGTCACTTTCATCAGCCTTTCTGCTCCGTACCTGGGCAGACACAGAGACAAGCACCAAACGGAGCAGAAAAGCCTTTCTCTTTGGAAAGAATATGCTCTTTCCATATGTAAGCATCAGTATGGAGACGCACGTTCTTCCTCATTTCACAGCTGCTGAAACACCTTTCTTTACCCTGATAACCTCCTCAGTTGCCACGAGGGCCTTTAAGTTTTTCTCTTCCACCAAGCCACAGCATTACAGAGTAGCTCATGTTTGACAGAACCTCAGAGACCAGGTGGTCCAATTTGCTTCAACAGACTGCCTGTGGTGGGCTGTGTTCAAAGGCCGGGATTTCTGCTGCCTTTCTGAACAATTTGCTCAATGGCTGACTAAGCTTGCTGTGGGCAAGGGGGGAGGTTTCCCAACATCTCATCAGAATTTCCAGCGCTGTAACTTCTGTCTCTTGTCTCTCATCCTTGGCAGCTGCAGGGTCGAGATGACTCTGCCTCCTCCGTTGTTAAAGCTCCCTATCAGATCACCGAACACAGAAAAACCCTGCCCTCCTCCTCCTCCCGAAACTGCAGGAACACACCCAGCTCAGCAGCCTCGCCACCTTGGAGAGCCTCCACCAGATCCTCGCCACTAGGTACAGAACTGGGGTGTGTTAATTCTCATTTTTAAGGTACAAGGGCTGCTCCTTATTTTTACCATCGCTGTTTACATGCCCACTTATTGTTCCACTACACTCTGAGATGAATGAAAGAAAAATCACCGTTAGTCAAAATCTGAAGATACCATTAACATGTTTGCTCTTCTGCTGTAAGTCTCTACTAGTGATTTGTCACATCATCTGTGTCTTTTTGAATCACTACTATGCTAGCAGATCTCTTCTGTGACAGATTTTGAAATAATCACAGGTATTTGCTTTGTTTAAATTTCCCATTCTCATCCACCACGTAGATTTCACTGCATTTATCAATAAAAAGTGACTTGCCTTAGTCTAAATAACAGATGCCCTTTAGCAGTGCTCCCAGATACAAGCTTTAGTTTTAATTACCCTGAGCAATTTGGTTTCATGAAAAAATTCTTATCTCAAGAGATACCAGCAACATAACATATCCCGACCAAAGGACCCTTACAAATCATCTTCCAACTCATTTGCCTCCATCTGTTATTAGAACTGACCAACTATTTTTAGGCCCAAGTTAAAAAGAAAAGTTTCAGCTATCTTTTCAACACCTTTTTGCTTTAAGGAAGGTGTCTAAATGCTATACAAACAGCACCTGCCTTTCTTCCACCCCCTCTCAATTTCAAACAAGGTCCAACAATTTAGGAGGCATAACTCCTACCCATGGAAGTCACACAGGATATTTGCTGCTACACAGTCAATTTTCATGAGTCCATTATTTTTATTTTCTTCCCTTTTCTATGCCCTGAATACACAGAGCTTTCCATGATCCCTCCCCACGTCCCCCAGTAATCTTGTTTCCTCTTATGACATACAACCTCCCAATCTGTCACTAGCAAGTAAAAAAATATTCCACTGGCCCTGAGCTGAAGCTCCCAGCCCCAAGTACTCTAACAGCATTTTAGGATCCCTATCAGAAATTGTCAGAAGCTCCATATGCAAAACCTGTTGCATGTAATTCTAATTTTTCCACTGTGCCGGGCTCACAATAGATGCAATATTTTCTCCTTCCTGAACGGAAGCCTAGGCCAAAAATGATCCCCAAAAATAAAGCCTGTAAAATTGCACTGTGAAAGCAGAATTGACCCATGATGATGGAAAAACGGAATAATTAATTACAGTTAACTTTGCCACCGCCCAACCTCCCCTCTCAGTTTAAGCTACCCAAATCCAGCTTTCTCAAAATCAGAAGTAGGTTAGGACAGAGGGAATGGCACAAAGCCCAACCACTTGTGCCACAGACAGGGCTGTTGTTACACGGCCCAGTGGCCCCAGGAGGAAGCTGCTTAGCCAAGGATGGCAAAGCACTGCACACAAAGCACTCGAGCAACAGCTGCCTCACACCAACTCAGGTGCATAAATAAAACCACCCTGCCTCTCCCACAGCTCAAAGGCACCAAAGGAGACTGCTTCCCTAATATTTTCCAGGAGCAGTTCAAGCTCTTTCCAGTCAGGACGGGTTCCTACCTTTACCTGCAGCGTTGGGTCCATTCTCCACCAGCACACAAACAAGAGCTCAACAGCACCGGCAGACTGAGGGCCTGAGAGTGCTGGGAGCACAGGGCACAGCATCAGGGGTGTTCAACAGAGCCTGCTCTGAGCTGGGAAAGCGGTGAGAAAACATAACCCTGAGTTCTGGGAAAGCCTTTGGGAGACAGGGGAGAAGGGCACCCTCGTGTGTGTGTGTGTGTGTGTGTGTGTGGTTTCTCTGTTCCATAGGCATGAAATCTGCTTAATTCCTCCAAGAAGAGAGAATAAAACACTGAAAATGATCAACCCAAAGCATGAGAGTTTAGCTGACACTGCCAACGGAGTGCAACATACCTTGACATAAAATCACGGGTCTCTAATTTTACAGCCAAAGGAATGTAAATGCTTAGGCTTTGTGGGTTTTTTATAAGCTATCCTACCTTCTTCTGGAGAAAAATATCTAAAAGTCAACTGAACCCAGCAAAAGATATCGTGACAAGTAGGGTTATTAATGACATAAGGAAGCAGTAACAAGGTAATTTAGCTATTATTGTTCAAATGTTTGCTGGGTTCGGGTTTAATAGCCTAAGTGTTTGCTAAGGGCTAACAGATTAACACGGTATCTAAATTTTGTATAGGAGGAACCGGAATAAAAAAGCTGCCCCATAGCACTTAAACCAAGTAGAAGCATACAGAAATTGGAAACTAAGGATGAAGTGCTACATTGGACTATGGTTCTATAAGGTATTCAAAATCCTGTCTAAAAATGGGAAAGAAAAAAAAAAAAGCCAAATCCAGTTGAGCAGTAACACCTTAACATTTAGGACAAAATGCCCTCCTTCCTTCTGGTCTGAAGAACTTTGAGTACGACACTAAAGAGAACAGACAAATATTGCTGTAACAGAACCCACTAGAGAAATAACTCAATTGTATATAAACAAAATGACCAGGGGTCACACCACAAGAGATCACCAAGTTTGGATGGACTTTCTTGATCTATTCTTGGTACTCTAATGCAAGAAACTCACTGCCCTGGCACATTCCTTCTCTAGTAACAATCTGCCAAATAAAAATGTAAAACACATTCTTGGTTTCCTCTCATGTGCCTCCAGAACCAGCATATTTCATGTGATCAGGTGCCTCCCAGTAGTAAGAAAACTAGAGATAGCTTCTGTCTCACTTCACAAGTAAAGAGGAAAAGGCTGCAAACAGAATCTGTGAAGGACCAGTGCCCAGTACAGCTCAAGTGTGTGTAGTTTTCCCTGATCTTTCATACACTGAGAAAATATCAGGAAGCTTTTCAGAGAATAGTCTGCAGTGTGTGTAAGATCAAAGACGCTGACTCGGGCGCTCTCTTGACCTGCCCATTTCAAGATGAAGCAGAAAGATAAGTTTTACAGTCAGAGCTGTGGCTGCTACTGCAAGTCTGCAAAGACTTAACTACAACACCGAGGCTGTTAGAGCTGCCAGTTCGCCCACTTTTTGTTTCTCAGAATTTCAGAAAGGCTGCGAGGACAGGACAAACCAGCAAGTAAGATGTGGGCACAAACACTCAGCCCAAGATGGGCTGGACTACAGAAAAAGTCTTCCAGTGTATCTTCCAGTCTATCCTCAATCCAGTATGATTTTCCATCTGCTCTGGATGATCTGACAGGGAGAAAGGCTCCTTAACAAAGGGAAGGTAGTAATGGAAATTACACCCTTCTGCTTTCACACCCCAAATCCATAAGGCCCACGAGTGGCAGAGCAGCCATGTGCATAAGAGGAGAAAACAAGGCAAGAGAAACACCGACACCGTGGTAAAAGAAGAGAGATGCTGCAGCAGATTTTTAGCTAGCTAAGTTAAAGCAAGCTTTTCTGCCTTTTGCTAAGTCCCTTTCTGGCAGGCAGGAGATGTGTTTAAAGCTGCCTGCCGCTATCAAAGCGGAATGACACGAGCAGAACTGAAGCGCTTGTGGCATTCCCCTCCTGCCAGTGACAGACAGGTCTGCGTTTGCTCCCAAGCTGTAGGCAGGCTCCAGCTCCATTGTCGTGGATCTATAGACCATGGCCTGATGAAGAACATTAGACATTTGAGTTTCAGAGAGTTCAGCTCAGGGGTCATCCCAAACAATAGAGCATCAAAAACAGTCACTGCTGGAGAGAGCCTGCATACACAATGGCAGTTTTTAAGAAGCACCATTCAAAAGACTGACTAATTACTAAAATTTAGAACTGTTACAGCAAGCACAACATGATCTTCGAGCTTATGTTGTCCCTATTTTCAACCTAATCGAGCACCTGAATCAACTTGACGTAAAAACCACAGGTCCTGAGGCAGGAACTGAATGCCCTTCTGAAAGGCCTTACTAAACCCACACCTCATTTCACGGAGCCTGCAAACACTGCAGTGTCTGCCTAACGCAGCAAGGTAGAACCGAAAACACAGAATCTTCTCACGAGGGTCAGACATTTTTCTCTCCTCCTACAGATTTCCCCACTACCAAGAGATCGACAGCTTTGAAACGACACTGACATTTAAAATCTGTTCATCGAGCAAAAACACGCAAGCTTAAATAGAGGAACCATTACCTCAAAGGCATTGTTTCAGGTCTTATTTTTACCTGTACTTACTTTACCTGTGGCTAAAAATAATACAATCTTCATTATCAAGAACATTAAGGTATTTTTAGCAGCACTTTCATGTTTAAAGATTAGTGCTTGCATAATCAAATGCGTGTAGCTGGCTAATTTAGTTCAAACTCCATTTAAAAGCAATCCTGAAACAACAAAAAAAACCACCGTAAAAACTTCTAAGAAGCTGCCAGTCATTTTCACTTCATAAAAAAACAAAAAGCATTTTTCAAGCACTTTAAATTCTGGAATATTCTATTCCTTTAAGGATCTGAGCAAAATTAAGCCGCTATTGGGAGTTCTGTAAATATGGGTGTTTTCTATAAGGAAAAAAATGAAATCCAAATTACTCACAATTTAAAATGTACAAATTTTAAGCTACATATTATACACCTGCGCCCTGATTTTTGTGTACATTTAAATGTGAATAAAACTATAACGAATAACTGCTGACACACACTTGGCTCTCCAAGGAGATCAGTTTTTCCTCACTACTGCAATTAGTACCTCCTATTCAATTTAATCAACGAAAACACCCCAAATTTCTTCCTTCCCTGATTTGATCAACCTTTCAGAACACCGCAGACTAAGAGCCGAGAAGGAACAACACCAAAAAAACCTGAAAGAGCAGCAAAACAATTCCATATTTCGCTTCCACCGAGTCCCATTAGCAAGTGTCCGCTTGACGAGCCGGGGCGCTGAACACATGCACAAAAGCCCAATCAATTTGCTATTATACTTTTAATGTCTGCTAAACATACTCCCTGTAGACGCTGGCTGGAGTAACCTTCCCTGGGGCGAAAGGCAGCCCGAACAGATGGGCCTTAGAGCGTGCCCTCGAGGGTCAGCAACAGGAGCCGCTCCTGGGCTCCCAGCACCTCGCAGCCCGCGCACCCAGCTGAATCCAGCTCACACCAAACGCTCCTGACAGATCCTATGGGGAAAAAGCTCCTCTTGCAAAGCAGCAAATTAAAAAGGAGCGGCAGTTCGAGCGAGCAGGCCAGGCGGGGTGGCTGAAAGCTGCGCTGCTCCGAGCCTTGGGAAGGGTTTCTTCTCCACCGCGCGGGGAGAATCCAGCCATAAAACGTCTGTTCAGCAGATCCCCTCCGAAAGCAAACACTACGAGCCTTACTGGAAGTAAGTAAACAGGTTAAGGATTTAAAAAAAAAAACAAACAAAAAATGAATACTCTGCTAGTTTCTTTCTCTTTTACTAGGCAGGGAAATATTCTGTCATTTCCCCTTACGGCTGCAGCTACATTGGTCCAGTCCAGGAGGGAAGCACGAGAAAGGAAACTGAACTGTTCCAGGCAGATAAAACAACCTCAAAATATCGGGAACACGGTGAATGACAGTCAGGCACATCTCACAGCAACTTCAAGGGTTAAAACCCAGAAATCAACAGAAAAGCTTCTACCACCTGGAAGACTAAATCACAGCTAGGTACTAATCCCAAAAGAAAACAAACAGCACCAACTGCAATCATTCAATTACAAACACCAAGTCAAAACAGAAACATTGAAAAGAAAATAATAATGACACGCTTAGTGACATCCCCCAGCACCTCATTATTTTCATTTCACTAAGAAAACTCGAGAGCGAAAACAAAACCTTCACAATTTTCCCCACTACTCCTATTACTTTCCAAGAGAAGAGAGGTAGAAAATTGTGGTGTACAGCTCTGGCCAATGGACAAGTTCCACATGAACAGGAGCTTTTCAACACCACCCAATTCTAAACAATTTGCACTCGCTACTTCCTAATGCAATCAGAGATCAAGTGAAGATAAATCCTCAGAAAACTTCAAAATTATCAAATTATTAACCTTCAGCTCCCATCACTGAGACGAGGAACTTCCACCGACCCTATTTTAAAATATCTCCGTCAATTCCACACAGAGGAGCCACAACAGATTAGTAACAGAAATTGTTCTACTGGCTCCTAAACAAAAGCAGAGGAGGAATAAATTCCTATGTTTTTGTACTAAAATTTAATTTTTGCTGACATTTAACGAGCATTAAGTAAACTTTCACGACGAAGCCTTTCTGAAGTTCAGAACAGCTGCATTCAATACACAATAAAATGCAGGGCTCAATACAACTATACACAGGTGGCCAAGGAGATTTCGGTTCGTCTTTCTGCTTTATGTTCTCCAAATGATCATGCCCAAATCCAAATTTAAAAGTAAGATTAAAACAGGTCCTAAGAAAAACAGAGCTCACAAAACATGAGCAATCACCGTGAGCCAGCAACTGAGCAATAAAGTTTGAGATTTGCCTGATCTTTTTTTGTTCCTCTGCCCATCTTTGGTAAATTTGATGTTACATGATGCCTCTAGACTGGTAACTGACAAACTCCTCCTACTAAATTTCAGCCATTTATCAATGTAATTCCCTAAACAAAACACTGATGTTTCACAAGCAAAACAGTCTGTCTTGCTTTAATGGATGTAGTTTGATTGTGGCACGAAAATACCATTCTGCTTTAGAGCTCTTACAGCTCCTTTTCATCGAACCAGCAACCAGCCCAGAGAGGATCTTCAAAGGAGAGAGAAAGCAACTTCAGATACCTGCATATCTAAGGAGGTTTTTTTGGGGGCTGATTTTGCTGAGAAAACAATTTCCATTGAAACCTTTAAAGAGAAAGTATCCAAAATAATTTCATGACTGATAATGAGCATTTTCTGAGTTCAGGAAAACCTGCCATCAATAAGAAAAAAATAATGTCTGTGGATAAACCATCATGAAAAAAAAAATATACAGAGCAAGAAGAAAAAAAAAAAAGAGGGGAAAAAAAAAAGACCATCATTTCCAGGAGCACATGAGTGAAGGAAGCACCCACTCACTTGGAAGCACTTGTGCTTCTGAATCCCCTCAGCATTTTTCCGGAAATCAAACCTATCAAACCTAGGCTTTATGCTGATTACGTTATTCTAACAGAATAAACAGTGAACAGACTCAAAAAGTGCTCATAAATCAATCTTAAAAACAGGACTGCAAAATCCTTATTAAATCTATGTATTGTTATTTGAGTACTAAGCAAGAGACACAGTGGAAAATAAGTAGTCAAGGGAAGGAATTTGATGTAGCACGACAAGTGGTAACATTAAAATCTTGCTTTTAAATTCTTTTTTAAGCAGCAACTTATTTCAGAGTAAAGCTACGTCTAGATAAGGTATAAACACCTAAAAAAGGAACAACGCTGCAAACACTTCAGCCTGATAATATAAAACCAGGGAAGACAGGAAAGCTCTTTGAGATAGAGAAATAGAAGGAACTTAAAATAACAAACATGCACAGGAAACAAAACAAGACTGAGAAAGTGTGTTATGATTCACCACTTCTAGAGCTGAGTTTCCACTCTCCTGGATCACTTCATTTGATTATTTAGATTGCTAGCCCCAGAATATTTGGGCTCATAATACTTGCATCACACAAACTCAGGGTTATCACTGGATTTGCAGCATACAGAGCAAGTGGAAACACAAGGAGGAAACCTGGAATGCCAAAATATCCGAGGAGCAGTGCAAAAACAGAGCAGGTTAAACATATGGGCATTGTGATATGACAGCACAAAGATGACATTCTGCAAAAGGATTACACAAATCAAGAAACTGTACTCGATTCTGCCTTAAAGATACCAATAAAACTGCCTTTCATTTCTGGGAACCATGTTATCTTCAACTCGATAATCTCCCTGAAAAGTTAGAGAACAGCAACAAGTGGCTCACAATTCTCCGTCTTTACTGATAAAGGAGTGTGTTTACCAGCACAGCTCAGGAGAAGCAGAGAGGAAAAACACTCACTAAAGAACTGCCGGAAATTATTTAATTATTTAACGGTGCTTCCCACTTTGAGAACCACAATCCCAATGAATTGTCCAGTCAGCACTGAAGATAACAGCCTTCAGGCGTGCTGTCAAGGAAATGTCATCTGCTGTAGGTATTGCCCTCCCAGGATAGCTCCCCTCACCCCAGGGCACAAGTGCAACATCAATGGACCAAAAAAAGATGCAAACTCACAGAGTAGATCTAAAAAATCCTTCCAGTTTCAGTGACCATCACATGAAATTCAGCTTAATACAGAAAAAAAAACAAAAACCTCAGCTAGGATAGCAGTGTATAAAGAAGCAGCCTTGCCTATTTTTACCTCAGTGAATACTTGCTCCTTAGAGTATTAACCAGGCATCAAGAGCAGAGAAACCAGCACAGCACAACTCCACTAACTGGCTTAATTCATAATAAAAAGGTCATCAATTAAGGTTTGGCTCCTGTTCAGTGGGACACCGAATTAACTTCTACTCGTACCAATTGTCTAAGCTGTAACTTAGCATTCAAGTCAACCTAAGGAACTCTACTTAAAGGCATGCCAAAAGGAGTTTTATTTCAAAGGAAAAAGAAATATTTACATTTCTCTGTTTGCGTATATCAAAAATATTTTCTTTGCATTTAAGATTTTTTTTTTCATTTGGAATCCAAGTCATTACTACAGCACAATAAACTAAAATGATCAAAATAAGGACTTGACTGTAATTTTACGGGGAGCTAGTAATTTATACAAAAGGCAACATGGAATGACATTAATAGTAAGTGGAAATTCTTTATGCTAGGTTCTTATTTAGGCATATTTAATACATTATAATACCGCTGTATGAGCCAACAGTAAGTTTTTTACAAGTCTCAACTCAAACCACCAAGGTGCAGTTTTTCTCTCTCTGCCATTACACAAGCTCTTTGAATTACAGCATCAGGATGACAACAGGACTTTCAAAACCACAGCAAATATTTTGCTTTTCTCTATCCAATATCTTGGCATATACCTTAAGTAACCTCTATCAAAGAAAGAAAGTATCCATTAGACATCAGGCAACAGAAGTTCAGCAAAATTTATTTAAGAATGTAAATTCCAGTACAGAGAAGAAAATTAGATATGGGAAAAGAAATCCCAGCTCTTTCTTGCTTTGCATTTTACCATTGTTAAGGGGGAAGAAAAGTACTTCAGTATCTCAAAAGGCTTCAGCATTTTTCCCCCGGTTCTTTGTTGGTTTTGAATGCTGCAAAACCACAATTGTAATCACTATCTTCGCGTATTACAAAACCAACGACAAACGGCAAGCACCACACGGAAACATATTTATATTTCGTTTTCTAAAACAAGTATTTTGGAACGCGCTCGTATTTAAATGAACGACCCCAGACAGAAAGCACAGAAAGTTTCAAGAAAGAATCATTTACACGGAGAGGTAACCAAAGAAATCTCTACCTCAGGCAATCTTACAAAATTGCCACTTCCTATTTTTGCAAGTCGTGCCATCCTATTTTTCTAACAGCAGCTGGGAGAGCGGATAAAACTCACTGCTCACACAAAGAAGTTCCTTACCCTCTTCTGCTCCCGTCTCCTGCACAACTGCACTGGAGATTATATCCCCACCCATTTCAAGGACTCCCTGCAAGTACCTGGCTACTTCACAGCACAGCCCAATTTTTCCCTTTCTTTGCTTGAAGTTCCCTTTTCCCCCTCAGGCTGTTAGCCATATCTCATTCCCCATCGCCCCACAAGTTTTCTGCGTGCATCTCACATCATCCCCTTGCCAGAACCGTCGATCGCCGTCTCGCAAGCTCCATCTGCTTTTCATCTCTCTCCCTTCTCGCCGCGCAGCGCGTCCCCAGCCGAGAGCAGACTGCTCTCCAAGCAGCCCGGGGCGAGCCACGGCTTCGAGGTGCAGCTCCACACCGCTCTGCTCCAGCCGGCCAGGGGTTTAAAAACCACGTCAAAGGTTGGAGAAAGCTGGGCAAAGATCTGCCAGGCTCACGGCATCGTCCGACGGGGCTGGTTTTATCTCCAGAAATGCGGTGTCACATCTGTGCCAAGCGGATGCTCCGGCTGCGTGCGACACCCTGTTTGACTGCACTGGGAAGTGAAACAGGGAAGGGAAGAAAGAAAGGGGGGGGAAGGAAGGAAAAGCCAAGACAGTTTTTTCCATTACTGCCTAGGAAATTCTCTGAAAGAAACCACCTATTAAGCCTCGCATTTAGAAGTTACCAGACTTGATGATGTCACAAACTTACACAAAATGCCCACAGAACAGTGTGGATGTTCAAATCCTACATAAAAGCAAAACCATTTCTGTCTTAGGCTGAATAGGAAAATGTTTTTCTCAAATTCTATGAAGTATATTTACATCTTACTACAATAACTATAACAGCTCATTATACCAAGCTCTTTCATCTAGTTCACAAAAAGACCTCATGTTAACCACTCAATTATACCAACCAACAGCTTCAGTAATAAAGATACTCACCATACAAAATATCTGGGCTGTTTTGTCTTCCCATCAAAAGCTATTTTCTCCTGTGCCAGAAAGGCCTGAACATAACCATTACAGAAACAAGGGGTTTATTTTGCAATTTGAAAGCAAATAACTACAGCAACAAT
Organism: Regulus satrapa; assembly: GCA_013396955.1. Taxonomy (NCBI): domain Eukaryota; kingdom Metazoa; phylum Chordata; class Aves; order Passeriformes; family Regulidae; genus Regulus; species Regulus satrapa. Next base: position 135,133 of record VWZN01008369.1, on the reverse strand, counting down.
AAATGCAGTTGGAAATACTGCAAATACAATTTTCAGCAGAATTTCTGAAACTCGGGTAAACTTCTGTATAAGCTCACTGTGACATGGCAATATTAGACACACTTGAGACAAAAATGTAACGACTTAAGCACCTTGCCATGAGTGCTAATGAATGATTCTTCACTTCCTGCATAGGAACAAGTGAGACTAGGCAGCAGAGAGAGGCCTGAAGCACTTTTTAATCTGGTCACATGAACATACACCTATTAGTACCACATGTCCTCTGGATTGTATCTCATATGTACTGTTCTGCCTTCATCAGTGTCACTCATACAACTGACGTGCCACTGCCAAGTCAATCTTGAAAGTTTGTCACTTTTAAGATTTTAAAAGACGGGCAAAATAAAGACTACAGTTGAAACTAATATTTTTAAATCAGCGTACATCTTACAGGGTGACAGGGCCTTCATTTAAACATCTCAGACTGGAGCAAGGGAAGTTCACGTCTAAACCTCTTATGTTTCAACCCATTAGCTCCACGCTGTCATCTCACTCAGTAAAGTGAAAAAACCTCACCATGTGAAGCACAAGGTTACTACTGGAAAACTTATCAGAAATGTCTTCTCAAAACTGCTCGTCCATTAGGAACAGAACAGTAACATCTCTAGAAGTATTTTGCAAGTCTTACGTGGTTAAGAGCACAAATTAGTCATTGAGTATTCCTTGAGTCAGGGCCTCTCAATAACTGACTTGGTGGTGAATAACAAAAAACACGAAAAGGTTACTCCCCCCACCAAAAAAAAAACCAAAAACTAAACAAACCAAAAAGAAAACAAATCCTTACAAGTTCCTGTGCAAGCTGCCTGTAAAACAGGCATTATTTAGTGCAGTGCCTAAGGGAAAGATTAGTGCCTAGTCCAAAGACAACCTGTTACACTTGGCCTACCAGCACATCAATCAGCCCTGGGATCCCTCAGCAGAGCAGCTGATCCTGCAGCTGAAATCCACCTTTCCCCTGCTCCCTGCCCAGTCGGCAGGAGGGAGCAAAGGGGGGGTAAAGATAATGTAAGAGCAGTAAACCAGGGGGAACTTCCAGGTGACAGCACGAAGACACAAGACAAAATTCACAAGGATGAACAAAAAAGGCTCTTCATACAGATTTGCTACTCGAATTTCTGCCCGACTTCTTAAAACTGCAAGACCTACCACTGCTTTCTACATCAAACAAAATCTGATGATGAAGCTATTTCAGATTTAAATCTATTTCCATAATAAGTGTTCCAATAAACAACATTTAAATTATTTCAGTAAACTAAGTGTTTGTAAGAAAATATCATCATTCAGCACTAACAACACCAGGGAGCTGCAGATGCATCTCCATCACACTCAGCTCAGCTGGTTTATACCCAAATCCATGCATTTGCTTCGGTCCAGCTTCAGTGTTTACACTTAAGTGAGCCATTTTTTTTTTTCTTTTCAAGTCCTGTCAAATGTTTCTCAGCTTTGCAGCAAGACCAGCAGCTCCAGAGGACTCTGGAGGGACACATCTGTCCTTTCAGCACAGGTCTCAAGTTAGGGAAAGGCACAAGAAAATGAGCAGCATTCATTCACATGCTGATAATTGTCTTTGTTCCAACTGTAAATCCAGAGGATCACTCGGCTTGAATGCAGACTATTATTACTCAGCCAGCTGATCTGAGCTTGCTCACGGAGTCACACAAACTCCTGCACAGCAGTGGGAACTCAGCACAATTCCCAGGGAAAAAATGGAACCGCTACAGACCGACCTGTCAGTAGTTCTGGAGGTACTGCACTCAACTCTCCTGCTGTGCTCAAAGTGCCACCTTGGTTCTTTCTCCTAGGTCTGTCTGGGGTTTGTTTCTCCCTTTCTGGGTTTTTTGGGAGGCAAGATGAGCATGTTGTAACGAAGTACAAAGTCTATCTGTGTGCATGGAAGTGGAGGGTTAAAATTCCCTCTAAGTTTCAGGGCATTGGTAGTTTCTTCTCATTTCTCATAATATTTTTATAAATTGGTATTTATTTCTCATGTTATTATAAATACTGACAAATTTCCTACAAATAATTTTTTTGTCAGCAGACACTCTCAAAACACAATAAAATGTTACAAATAGAAGTTGATGAACAGTAGCTGTATTTTGACCGTATGCAAGACTTTTCATCTGCTTCATCTGTATTTGTATCACCAAAGGAAAAAAATCAGAGATAGCACAATGTGGAGAACGATAAAGAACACGCACAAGGAAATGGGAATTTGATCACTCACGGAATTCAGGCCCTCTTACCACACCCTTTTATTCATTCAAATTTTCTAAAGAGGAAGCAAGAAAAAAAAAAAAATCCCGAGCCCAAGGGCATGATCTGAAGTTACCCAACCTGCTGACAGCAGGAGAGTCTTCACCAGGTCCCCTCTCCTACCTGCTTCCTCTGGCTAAAGCCAGGCTCTGTAAAGCCGAGCCTCTTAGCTCCATCTCTTCCCTTTTCCCTCTATTCCCTCTCCAGGGAATCTTACTTTACAACACACTGAGAGTCAGACACCAAGTTCCTCAGGACCCTGGAGACACGGGAAGTCAGCAAAGGTCACCAAGTACTGTACAACCAACTATCCCATATAAAACAACACTTAACAGACAAAATATCCTTCTGTAATAGTCACAGAACTTGCATTTCAATTCAGAGGCGACCAAAGCAATGCACCACTAATTCTTTTGGGATTTCAATATATTATTATATACCTGTACCTCTGCCCTGAAGTCTAAACTATTTCCAGCTTTTCCTTGGTGTTTTACCATTCCAATTTACACACTCCAACTCTTGGCCACATCCCCTACCTATTTTGTCCGTGTGATCATCCGAAAGGCACAGGATTACTCCGTGGCTGCCTTCCAAGCAGCAGCAATCGTTTGGATCACAATGTCAAGCAAGCAACTTAGCTGGAGGACTAGGTGTGACAAAAATAATAAAGCAATGAGCGCACGCCAAAGGAAATTTCCCAACACCAGGAGCGACAAACGGCGCTCCAGCTAGCACTGCTCTTCTCCCACCAGCTCAACCAGCAGGCCTTGGAATTACAGCACAAAATGCACTCTTCAACACCCCGAGCTCTCATCCCGGCAGGTCGAGATAAAACTTCGCCAAGATTAGAAACAAGGCGCAGCCCTTATTCACAGGACTAAACACGAGGAGTCCCCTTCGTGCGAGTGGTAAGGGAAGGAGCGAGGACCCACACACGAGGATTGAACCACGCACAGCAAGAGGAGCGGGAGAACAATGACAGAAAGTGGCAGAAACCGGCTCTGGAGGGCACAGGGCAAGGCATGGTGACGCTACTTCCAGAAAACCCCTGCAAGTTATTTCTGTTATTTCCTCAACCCAGCCACGCACTTGGATAAGATGGGGACTCGATTCAGACTTTGAGTCTATGAAAAACGAGCAAGTGTTATCTTAAAGCTCCTTTACCTACCTGGTGTTTTTCCAGAACTCTATACTTAGTCAACCTCACGTAAAATGTCAGCTTTTGAAAGAAACAAAACACAAACAAAAGCAACAAACATCAACATCCACACCCCCTTTCCACTTGCTTAAGTTTAGAAAAAAGAAAATATGACTTCTGTGAGTCTCAGAAGCCTGATGGGAACCAAAGACCTGATTTTTTTTCTGTCTTCCTAAGATTTTTAGGCCAGTTACATGGTTTTGGGGAACTGACACACCAAGAGTTTGCTGCGCTGGTTTTAATCTTCGAGGTTAGGTTCAGTCACGCCCCATTTTCATTCTGAAATATGGGCACTCGTACAGTCACAAAGATTTCGATCTAACATATATTCACAGTACATTTCTAGACCAAACCACAGAACTTAACAGTGAAACTATCTTAGGAAAATACAAATAAAATTCTAATTGTTTCTGAACTGTAACTCTAGAGGGGAAGTCTGTTACTTTTTCTGCTAAACACATAGAAATACTGTACATGTTCCTTAAGCTGTTTGAAAGGACTAATTAGTAAGGGGCACACAGGGCTTTTACACTGTTTTTACGTCCTTTTTCCATCATCCTATTTTCAGTTTTTCAAGTAAACTGTTGCATACAACGTCCAAGAGAGCTACTACATAAAGCCACGCTCTTGGAAATGCTTGAAACAGACCTGAATGGTAAAATTTCAACCGTGTGCGAATTTGGCTGTGCCTTTTCCCAGAGTCCAGCCAGAACCCTCGATAAAATGAATCGTGCAGCCTGAACGTACAAAAGCTCACGAACTCGTCTCTGCAGATTCCGCAATTCACAAACACCGAACTCGTTCGAAGATGCCCGAGCCTCACTTCACACTGGGCACGATTATTATTACTCGCGCACACGTCATGCAGGAACGGCTGCTCTCATTTTTATCTCAGAAAACTCGATTTTTAATGTATTTTTTTTCCCCCCGGTCACGTTTCAGGAGGTTTTCACCCGCTTTTCTCCCTCTAGAGCACAGAGACCCCGTTGCGGGCGCAGCTCAAACCGCATCCAGAGACGCATTTCCCCCTCCCCGAAGGTTCAGCACAGCCCACCTGCGCCAGACACAGCCCCGAGAGCAGCACCGGAGAGGAACCCGCGGGAGGCTTCCGAGCCGGGGAGGCCCCGCGGGAGGCGGCAGCGCCCGGCGCAGCTCGCACGGAGC
>VWZN01008369.1:113399-125297 GCA_013396955.1 Regulus satrapa | reverse complement strand
AAAAAAAAAAAAAAAAGGCATTCTGTTCCTGTTAGGTCATGAAACTTCAGAAAGCTCCAGACAGCTCAGTCAAATGTAGCACTCTGGGGATGGGGAAAAGAGGAACAAAAAAAACTTGCTAAGGTGACACAAAGGACCAGGGGTTACTCCAGACAAAGAAACCCCCTATCATTCTATCATTCTGGAGCCCATCCTAACGTTCATTCTATTTGTATTTGTGGTAAACTCGTGGCAGCCCAGTGCAGGTGAAGGCATCTCTGCTTTAAGCCATCTCCAAACACAAACAGTGAGAGGAAGGCACTATTCCATAGGTATTCTGATGGAACTGAAAGGAATCAGATCCCTTACAAATAGATGGTCTTGGTTTGAAAAGACAGGTGCTGCTAAGGAAGGCAGGAGCCTCCCTTGGAACAGAAAATGTAAACCTCCTCCCTCCGAACTATTATAATTTTAAAATTAAGGGGCTCTCAGGCAAAGATACGGGAATAACAGTTCTTTACTAGGAAAATTAAAATGCTAATTCAATAGTACAAAACCACCAACAGAGTCAGGATACAACCTGGCACCCTGTCGGTCAGGGTGTTGGTGTCAGTCGGATTAAATGGTGGCTGCAGCCCAGTGACAGAGGTGGATCTGTTGGAGCAGCGATCCTCTAGAAGGGGGTAGTTTTAATCTGAAGATCCAGTGGTGCTGTAGAAGGGCTTGGTGTTCTTCTGGGAATCCAGTGGAAGAGGCTGCCTGTGGCATTCCAAATCTCAGAATATATCCAGGTAGGAATGCCTGGACGGAGCATCTCCCAGCGAGATGATGGAATTATGTTGAACGAAAACAGGGAATGCAAAATAATAAAGCCTGAAAATTTCTTGTAAGTGGAAGACAAAAAGCTGTGAGTGCAAGGCATTAGGAGGCCTTGTAATATGGTACCTTGATGTGCTCTACAGGTTGCTGCAAAACCTGAAATAGAAGCACGGAATTTCAAGTAAGTGCTGTTCAGCTGTGATATCCTATTAGTTATTATAGATACCACTGAGAATGAACTCGGAATTTGCTCCAGAAACAAAAGCTACTCGCAGTACATTTGCACTGGTATAGATGAATATTAATCCTGTCACCCCATGTCTCTCCATTTTCGTGACTTCCAGGGACTTGCATAAGTACCTGCTAAAAATGCATTGTGCTTTTCTGTGAAACTGTTGGGAAAGTTTTTCAAATGCCACATTGGAGAATGCCAAAAAAAGCTGATGCAATGTATCATACGAACAGGTAAAACAGTAATAGATGCAGGTCTGTACAAGCAAATAGAACATCTTTTCTCTGTCGTTAGTATTGTCAATATTTTTATTTATGAAAAAAAAAAAACCTACATAAATTATCAGAAATACTTTCCCTTTTTTTCCCTAAGTGTCCTAAACCTCCTTGTGTACATTTTCTTTTTGGCACAGTTTGCTCTTTTTCAGTAAAAGCAGCCAAAATTCTTAAGTCTCGGAAGAATCAACATCCTTAAATGCTGTAATTTAGATTCATTTTAGCCAGAGATAATTAAAATATTTGCTTCCAGATTATAGAGTCTTTACATGCTGTTAATTTGGGGAATTGGTTTTCTCAACATTCTTATGCAAAACAGAGCTGGATTCCAGCTTTAAATGAAGGTGTGTGCTTGAGCACATGTAGAGGGCTGTCACCAGGATCTTAATTTATTTTCTGCAGGTCACTTTCTGCAGAACCTCGCAGTAAAACCAGCGGAGGGCATCCCAACCCAGGGGGCAATTCTGCACAAGCACACTAGGCAGTAAATCCCCTAAAAAATAGACATGAAGTCAGCAGCAGAGGCTTTTTTTCACACATGGAAATTCTTTTCAAAAGCCATAAAAGTAATCAAGATCTTGCATGTTGCAAAACCGGTGTGTAACCATTACAACCAAACAGAAACGCTCAATTAATTGAATGCTAATTAAATACAAATCGCAGCTTGGAAGGAGTACAAGTTTACAACAGCTTTTCCATGTTCTGGGATTACTTCAAAACTCCCCTTCTTCAGTTTGTGGTGGCAAGTAGAATATGGGCTTTCCATAGAACGGTTTTAGATTTCTTTAAATCCATGTTTCACAACATTTAAACGAAAATCCCCTTGCAGAAATCTGTTATAAAGTTATAAGTTATACATTTTGTGTGCTTTTTTCTTTCCCCCCCTCCCACTTTTCTTGAAAGAATCTCCTGTTCTTCCGAGATCAAGCCCTTGTGAGCACATGTCCTTCCAAACAAAGTTCTCAGCTTCCCCGAGCATGCTGTGCTGAAGATAATCAAGGGAGCGGAGCACGGCAGATGAGGAGAGGCTGAGAGAGCTGGGACTGCTCAGCCCCAGAAAGTGAAGGCTCAGGGGGATCTTATCAAGGCATAAATATCTGAGAGGGGAAGCAAAGATGGAGCCAGGCTTGGTGGTGTGTGGTAAGGGCAAGAGGCAGTGGTCACAAACTGAGATGCAGAAAATTAATCCTATTTAAACATTAAAAAAGCCTTTTTTTTCTTTTCTTTCAGGCAGTGGAAAAGATTGCCCAGAGGGGTTGTGGCATCGCTGTTTGTGGAGTTATTCAAACCACATCTGGACATGGTCCTGAGCAGCCTGTCCCAGCTGCTGCTGCTTGGAGCAGGGGGCTTGGAGTCCGTGATCTCCTGAGGTGCCTTCCAACCTCAACTTCTCTGTGGTTCTCTAAAACCGGGATTTTATTCCCACGTTCCACACACACACGGGCTTTGCTAAATCTGCAAAGCCAGGGAGTGTTGCTCTGGGTTCCCAAACATCACCGTGCACCCCGGCTTGGCCCCAGGCCGACGTGGGGATGGAAATCACATTCCCACCACTCCTGCCTCGCAGCAGCCTTGGCAGAGATGGGAAGGGAGTCCTGGTTGGGAGCCACAGCAGCCCTGAGGCCCTGCGGGCAGGTTGGGATGCAGCCCAAGGGACTGGTGGCTCCAGTCAGAATTCCCACAATAGCACAGATGATAAATTTAGGGTCCTGCTCCATCCCGTGAGATTAGAAATGACAAGCAAGCGAGGTTTCCGTGATTGCCAGACCTTGGCAGGCTAGAGAGTTAAGGGAGAGATGTTATCCTTAAGCGAGGCATTTATCAGACACTCCGGGCAGCCTTGGGCAAGATACTGTCTTGGAGAAGGTGTCAAAGTCCAGATTTCCCAAAACCTTAACAGCTGGACAATTCATCTTCTCTCCTTGCTGCTCTGCTTACGTTACAAGAAAAATTCAGGCCATGGGAAGTTTATCAAGCAGCTAGAGATACATCCAGAATTCATTTATTTAAATAGAATTTATTATTTGGCAGGCTTGAGCACAAGCAAGCGCATGAATTTCAGAGAAGTTCAGAATTGCACCCAAAGCAGTGAATTGCCATTATTAGGGCATTCACTGAACAGAGAAGTCATGCTCAAATTCATCAAAACTAATTTAACGATTACAAAACCAGCAGGACGACTTCACTGTCGTTTGCCACTAATGACAGATGTTTATTACAGAGAGCGTATTTGTCTTCTGAGCTATTAAAACACCGTTTGCTATTCAGAACTCCTCAAACCTTTCCTGTAGGATGAAGGATCCATCATGTTCATAGAAAATAAGCCAAGCTTGTAGAAGTGCAGCACCCCTCCCTATTCTCCATCAATCAAATCTGAGAGAGAGAGAGAGGGGGAGACTGATGAGAACAACCTACTTTTCTGTGCGTGGCATTCACTGAATGTGAAAAGGGGTTTCAGCAGGACCGAGAAAGTAGCTGTTGTCATGACAGCACTGGAAAGCCCAGGGACTGAAAAGATCTTCATCAGCTCACTGCAGCAATTCTGTGCCAAAGGAACTGTGCTGCCTGTCTGCATGCTGACAACAGAGCCAGGGGAATGCCTGCTTGTCAAACCTCCGTGGTTTTACTCGCCAAACTTCCCCGCTCCTGGCCTCTGAGGCTGGAATATAGTTGCAATCTGGCAAAAATGGATCTCTCCTGCGCCCCTCCTTCCCCTTCAATACTCCCCACGCTTTCTGTTTATCTCTCTGGCTTAACAAGGGCAGCACCCAGCCTTCTTGCTCTCCCTTTGGCCCCCTAAAAAAACAAAACAAAGCCATGCTGGTGGCAGCAGTAGTCTGTAAAAACCCCAGGGAAATGCCAGCACAGTCTGCAGTCCAGCTCCATCGGTGTGATGAGTGCCACTCCTGCACCCTCAGTGAGAGGGCCCAGCTGTGTGCATGCTCTGCTGTACATCTCTGTGCTCTGGGGCGTGCCTGGCAGCTCTGGGGCGAGGGGCTGAGCATTTCTGTGGCAGGATCTGCTCCTGGGGGTCACCTCCACAAGGGTGGAGTGTCACCTCTGGCCACTCCAGCCCAAGCCAGTGCGTTGTCGTTCACACTGAGTGAGGCACCTGCTCTCTGTGCTCACTGGAACCACCACAAGCACCAGTTCTTGAGAGAGAACTGCGAGACTGTTCCGTTCCCAGTGGTTTTATTTTACAGAAATGACTAAAAATGGTTGCTGCATAGGTGAGACCCTCGTAATTTAGACAAGGAAAGAGAAAGTGAGGTCTTTTTTGGCTGTGCACATATCGATCGAGTTCTGGTGCTGTTTATTTGAAGCAGTGGGGAAATGAGAACATTTGGAAACTCGTGTTATACCCCCGCTGGTTATCACCGATGGAATGAAAACTGAGACTGAGCGCTTTACACCCAACCTTGCAGCAGCCACCTTTATTGCAAACTAAATGGTCAGAGATATGTGCTCTCAGAGGAATTTTACAGGCTTGGACTGAAACTTGGGTGTCTCTGGTATTGATTGCAAAATTCGCATTGACCTCAGCGGGGCCAGGCTATCAAACTGAGCCTGAGAGCTGAGGAACTGAGGAGTTTGAGGAACTCACAGCAAGTCCTGATAGTACTGATGGCTGCTAGGAGGTGGGGACTTGGCCCCTACTGTACAGGAGAGCCTAAATTGCACTGTACTCAGAATTTTCACCCTCCATCAGTCAGAATTTCAATAGTTCAGAGGTCCACTCTCTCAGGAAGCCTGGAATCCGTGGGAGATGTAGATCCTGAATTGGCTCGGTGCCCCCATGATGTGCCCTATGGATGCACTGCCTGCCCTCTAATAGGCAAAACAGAGATTCCCCTCTCCTGGATTCTGTTCCCAGCTCCCAGAGTCTCCAAACAGCTGACTGCAAAGCATTTAAACACGTTGTTATGCAGGAATTTATGCACGGTTGGGGTATGCTTAAGAGACTCTCTTTCCCAGGACTGCTCTGGTTTGCAGTTGTTTGTCTTTGAAGCCTTCCAGTGAAAGCTGCTCAAAGCTGTTAAACCCACACGTGGAGGGTTCTCAACAGGGATGGGCCCGACTTTTAAATGACACCATGCTTTTGAGTCTGGTCAGTCTTTTAAAACTGGGGGGATTTTTTTTCAGTCAAGGTGAGCATTAGGTGCTTGATGATTTTTGCCTAGTGACACACGCACACTGTATTCAAGAAACAAATACTGTCCAGTACTTGTTCTAGGCAGATCAGTGCCCCAAAACACCCTCATACAATACTGAAATGATAGGAGGAAAAGGGGCACTATGTATTCCTGGCAAGCTATAGAGGCATGCTGTCAGCAGCAGTTTGGCTTTAAATTGCATTTAACTGGATAATTTGTCAGAACCATCATCTTTGCAGTTGAATTTCTGTCTGGGTTTGGCAATGCAAAGCATTTGTTTCATCTCGGTGAAAAGTGGATTCGGCTATTTAAAGCCTGGAAAATATAGGAAACTTTTCAGAGCAGGGTGGAAGAGAGCTGATTTTAAATGTGGTGACATTTACAATCCATGCCTACATGTCTTCACATTAAACCGGGGTCTCTCAAATTGAGGAAGCGATTTGATTCGGGTTGTGCTAGTGCATAAGAGGCACAACAAAGAGGGATGTATTATAGACGTGTAACTCAGGCACTGAAAGCATCGAGGTATCAGCTCGGTAGAGAGCGATGACCTACTTCTGCCTTGTTTCTTCCAAGGAAAATCCTTTGGCACCACTTCAGGCCGTGGTTTCTGTTCTCCCTGCTATCTTGAGGACCTGATCTTACACAAAAGTGCCTCAGACACCTTCACGTCCCAGTTTCTCAAGCCCAAGTTTCATGTAGAGAGGAAGCAAAGCAGCCAATTTAAAATGGGACTTAAAAACTGGGGGGATTAACCAACCCCAAACATTGTCCTCACCATCCTCAATAAAATCAAACGCTGGACCGATATCCGCGCAGTGCTTGTGCTTCACATTTTTTATAACAGTTCATCTTTTGGAGGTCTTTTGCACATGGATACAGTCAGATTTTGGGGCTTTCTTAGATTGCAGTAAGTGATCTCAGTCCACCACCTGCACTGCACTGTGCTAACTCCTTCTGGCACACCGCATGCATATTCATTCCCGTTACATGCAGCATCTTCTCATCAGCTTATGTTCTACAGTAAAACCTCAACAACTCAGTTTATATCATGCTTAACAAAGTATGACAAAATAAATGCTGGTTTAAAAGCCGTATAAATATTGAAACACGAAGCATTTGAAAGTTACTCCCCTCCTCCCTTATCTAATTATACTATTAATAAGCAACATGTAGGATTTTGTCTGAGATGTAGGAACCACAAGAGATCGGATTCGCACACAAATTCTCTCCTGCATCAAAATGTTTGCAGGGGGAGCGTGTTTAACTTTAAATCCTGCAATCTGTCCACCTGAAACCAAAAAGGGCTGTTCCCATCTGGGCTCAGATCTGCTGCATCAACACAAATTCTGCTGCCCCGGTTAGGTGCAACTGCAGGTTAGGCCAAGAACACATTTTCTCTGTTCTGCAGTAATTTGTCTTGCAGTTCCAGTGTAATGCGATTGTCCCCTTTTTATCTTTAATTGTTGCTGTGCACCATTAAGCAGTAATATCACCATACTTAAAAGGCACTTTGGCTTTTCCATTTGGTGAAGCAACCCCGTTTTATGGGCAAAGGAAGGCCCTGAGATGTGGCTGCAACCTCGCAAAGAAACCTGTTTATGCAAAGCCCTATCAAGAACTTCTTTCATTTAGGTTAAAGGATCAAGTCCTTAACATTTGAAAATACACAATAAACGCACAACACTGCATCATTGAGTAGGAAGGTTAATAAAAATACAGCCTGGCATTAACATTAAAAAGGCTCTAAATTTTTTCTTCACAGGTAATTAGCTCACACAATGAAATAATCTCCTTTCTTATCCTGGAAACGCATGCATAAAACAGCTCAGATAACATCATTTACATACAGGCTGCTGCATCCGCATGTTAATGCCTGGCAGTGAAAAGTTCAGGCGAGTTTGTAATCCCCGATTTCCTGGGCGTGCTCAGCACCCAGATTCCCAGAAGGAAGAGAACGGGACACGGAATCGTAGGGAGAATAGAATATTGCTGAGAATATTGCTGAGAACATGACTGAGAATATGACAGGCCAGCTGCACCCGCCACATCTGGGCAGCTCGCAGGGTGACGGATTTTCTCAGACCACCTTTGGCAGTCCTGGATGGATTTTTCTCTTTAAACCCCTGTTGGTATTTGTTCCTTTTGTCACCCTGCTGGCCGTGGCCATCACCCTGAGCCCATTGTGCCGCTGCAATCTGCATTCCCCCCCGCTCCAGCACTATCATGTCCCCCCGGCTGCCTTTCATCCCTCGCAGCTCCCGAACAATGGCACAAAGGGAGCAGGGGCGCAGCTGCAGCGGGCAGCAGCAGCAGCCGGGATAACTTTGTTCTCCGGGCGAAGAACACCCGGGTGAGAAACTTTGCTCTCTCTTTGTTCCTCTGGGTGAGGTGAGAGCCTGAAGCTGGAGCGAGAGCATCCCTGCCCTCGGAACACATCTCACCTGGCCCACGGGCCCTGCCAGGAGCCCGGGCTGCCCCTGCATCCAGCAGGCGATGGATGGATTGCGGCTGCAGCCCCGGGGCAGGGAATTCCCCAAGCGTGGCCTCCAGGTTGTTCGGAGAAATCAGGAAGAGTTCGCAGAAACAGCCCGGCACCTGGCATTGTGAAGAAACGCCGTGTGCCTGATGTTTACCTTAAGAGGGTGTGATCCTTCTTTTCACCAAGGGTGCGCGAGGTGGTTCTGGATCNATATAATAAATATATAATAATTATACATAATATTTATCTATTATATTATAGAACTATAAATATTCATATATATAAGTATATACTATATATATATACTATATATAATAATATTATGTAATTAATAATATAAATTATTAAAAGAAATGAACTTTCAGTTTGTTCTGTTTGTTTCTGGGTTCCTGAAACAACACCTAGAGCGAAACTGGAAGCCTACAACAATCAGGAATAATTCAAATGCAACAACCAAAAATATCTCAGATAATGAACACACGTATGAAATTAGATAAGTAACAACCCTTGAAATACTATGCTACAATTCCAGGGTCTGCAAACACCTAGCAGGACTCATTTTAAACTGAGGCCTTTGAAAATAATTTCTGGACATGACTTCCAAACTCAGTTCGAAGTCAGATCCAACTGTCCCATTAATAAGGTCAGACTGTCGAGTCAAAACAACCCGGTTATTATTTTGGTGCAGAAAACACCTGGACGTCTCGACATATATTTATTTCATTACAGGCAGCTCTTTGCCTTCTGCTGCTTGGAGTCCATTCGCGATTCCTGGCGCCGGAGCAGCGTGGGGTCTGCACCAGGGATAACACCCAACAAAAATGCATTTCTGCAGAAGGGGGCTGGGAAAGCCTCCTCTGGCAGGGATGCTGAACCCCTAAAATCAGCGCTTGCTGAAGGGACTCAAGCGAACAGAAACGCTCGAGTTTGCTGCGTTCAGCGGAGCAGTTGTGGCACCCGAGGGTTTGGGAAGGGCCTGGAGGGTGTGCGGGGCTGAAGGTGCAATCAGGATTCACTCCTGTCCGCTGTCATCCTCTTTACAGCCCGGAGCCATCGGCTGCGGAGAGCTCAGCCTTCACACGCCGCCTGTGATCAGCTCCTGAGAATGTAAAAGTCAGGGATCCCGTGCAGGTGAAATAACAGCCAGCCAGCGGGAGGATGGATGGGAATCCGTGTGGAGCACTTCTGTGAAACGGGCACGGCTCAAAGCAAGGCTCTAGAGCCCCACCTTCGATGACAAACACGACCCAGCTGCGCTCCTTGGGGTCGACGAGATTTTAATGAGGCGAAAGTGATCAAAGTGTCATGACCCCCTGTTGTCCCTTGTCCCAAAATCTGGATGATGGCAATGAAGTGGAGCTTAGCTAGGTTATATTTAGCTGATCACACAGGACGGGATAGCTTTAAGATGGTGAAATGAAAGTTTTAAAATAAAAAGCTGTGAGGTCAGAGTAGTTATCTCCCCAATCAGCTTATATAAGCAAGTGTGGTTTTCCCAGCGTTGTAATCCATGATATTAACCAATTCCTCCTCGCTAAGGCAATCTCCTGAGTGGCTGAGGCTGGCTGGTTCATTCGGAGCTGCTACCTTGTAAATAGTGGCCAGGATTTCACACATTATCCAGGCACTTGGTCTTTATTAAAAATATTTATTATTTGTAGGCACAATATACTAGAAGCAGTAGTTACAAAATCATATGGGTCTGTTGGCCCAGGCTAAGAAAAAACAGCCAGGAATGTTATTCAAAGGTGATTTTGGTTTCCAGGCAATTTCCCTGCTCACAAAATGACACCTCCAGCTAGACCTGACTCCTACAAGCTTGGCTTCCTTGCAGTACCAGCCCTGGCACGAGAAAACTCTCCGAGAAACTCTCCAGCTCGCCAAAACACAGAACAGCATCAGGAAACATTTATCAGAAAGTTCAGCTGGCTTTTCCCCCCTCTGTCTAGATACGGCCATTTCAGTGTATAAAAAGAGTAAATCCAACAGCCATTAACAGCTGTTTCCTAGACTAGTGGATGAGCATACTAAAAAAACAAAAAACAAAAAACAAAAAAAACCAAAAAAGGAAGAAATAAAAAATCATCCTGCTTTAAAGCCAAAACATCTGAAACAGCCCCCATGTTCTTGCTGACTTGGGAATTTACCAAGAAGAAAGTCGCACAGTATGGAGCACTCAACTACATGTGTAATCAGTGTCAAGACTCACCAGAAATTCATATTGTAAGGAGGTGATTTATGAATTGAGTTCCTGAATTTTGCAGTCTTTTTATCCTCCCTGCACTTATTTGAAATGCACTGTCAGTTAATGACAATTCTCTCAAATAAATGTTTATGTATTTGTTTCTACCTACTAATTATTTTATTTCTAGTGAGGTGACTGTTACTCAGATTTTTTTGATTTTTTTTTTTCCTAAATAGAATCCACGCTGAAAATAAAGGAGATTCACATACAAGTTAGGCAGAAATGTTGGGAAGTTTTGACTGAATCTTTCAGGACAATAAGCACCTGCAGATGTTCACCAGTCCAAGCAAGAAGCCGATGGCCTGGACTCAGCTGCTCCTGGAGGGACAGACAGCTGGGCTGTGGGCAAGGCAGATTTTTCTCCACATAAGGAATGCAGAATATTTTACACATTGGGCTGTAACTGATTTAAAGCTGCAGAAGAGAGTCCAGTACAGCACCAGTCACTTGACTGTGACACGGAGCAGGTAACAACAGATGAGCATGAGGTATTTTCCTCAGAGTTTTCATTGACCAAACCTCGAGGCTGTAAGGAAATCTTCCTTGCTCTACATATAAACATGCAGAGTCTGCTTGCCTTTTTTTTTTTTAACAGTACTCATTTCACCTTCAAAAGACTAAGAGGGTGTTTCCATTTTTAGTCTGAAATACTTTGAAGTATTCCCGTTCCATAGAACAGGGATCTGGATANTTCAGCTGGCTTTTCCCCCCTCTGTCTAGATACGGCCATTTCAGTGTATAAAAAGAGTAAATCCAACAGCCATTAACAGCTGTTTCCTAGACTAGTGGATGAGCATACTAAAAAAACAAAAAACAAAAAACAAAAAAAACCAAAAAAGGAAGAAATAAAAAATCATCCTGCTTTAAAGCCAAAACATCTGAAACAGCCCCCATGTTCTTGCTGACTTGGGAATTTACCAAGAAGAAAGTCGCACAGTATGGAGCACTCAACTACATGTGTAATCAGTGTCAAGACTCACCAGAAATTCATATTGTAAGGAGGTGATTTATGAATTGAGTTCCTGAATTTTGCAGTCTTTTTATCCTCCCTGCACTTATTTGAAATGCACTGTCAGTTAATGACAATTCTCTCAAATAAATGTTTATGTATTTGTTTCTACCTACTAATTATTTTATTTCTAGTGAGGTGACTGTTACTCAGATTTTTTTGATTTTTTTTTCCTAAATAGAATCCACGCTGAAAATAAAGGAGATTCACATACAAGTTAGGCAGAAATGTTGGGAAGTTTTGACTGAATCTTTCAGGACAATAAGCACCTGCAGATGTTCACCAGTCCAAGCAAGAAGCCGATGGCCTGGACTCAGCTGCTCCTGGAGGGACAGACAGCTGGGCTGTGGGCAAGGCAGATTTTTCTCCACATAAGGAATGCAGAATATTTTACACATTGGGCTGTAACTGATTTAAAGCTGCAGAAGAGAGTCCAGTACAGCACCAGTCACTTGACTGTGACACGGAGCAGGTAACAACAGATGAGCATGAGGTATTTTCCTCAAAGTTTTCATTGACCAAACCTCGAGGCTGTAAGGAAATCTTCCTTGCTCTACATATAAACATGCAGAGTCTGCTTGCCTTTTTTTTTTTAACAGTACTCATTTCACCTTCAAAAGACTAAGAGGGTGTTTCCATTTTTAGTCTGAAATACTTTGAAGTATTCCCGTTCCATAGAACAGGGATCTGGATAGAATTTGAC
>VWZN01008369.1:43857-113291 GCA_013396955.1 Regulus satrapa | reverse complement strand
AAAAAAAAGAATTAATTCCTTCTTTTCATTTTGGTTTCAGTAATAAAGAAGTTAATGATCCCACATCTGGTTTTGTCCAGATAAACTCTACAGCAGCCCACTGAAAAGAGCACTGTTTGCTTGTAGTTTTACTTTTATCCCACACAGAACCTAACCCAGCCTAAATAAGTGTTCTTCAACACATCCCTAGCCAGACTGCCACACGAGGCAATTAGCAACCTCTGTGCTGATGTCACTTACCCAGAGCTGCAATTAAGAGCTGCTTGCAGTTTCACCACAGCAGCCAGATCATATTTAGACAGACCTTCAAAACATTTTCTTTGGCATACCACAGAATGAAGAAACACCACCAAAAAAAAAAAAAAAAAAGGAAAAAAAAGGAAAAAAAGGGGGAAAAAATCAATCCAACAAACAAAACCTTCATTCCACAAGTAACATTTGAATGCTGACACATCTGGAACAGCTGGGTAACAAGTTGTGCCTGTCAAATCCAGAAAGCAGCTGCCTTCAGCCTTCATTTTGCGTCAGGCATTTGCTTGCAGCCACCAGGATATTCCATTTTATTTTGCAGCAGCTTCTTCAGTGTTCCCATATGGACAAACAGCTCCTAGGATATACCAGCAAGCAAATATAATGTTCTTCAGAAGAAATGAAGGCCAGCTGTTGCTTTGTTATCTCCACGTGCATCCTTTAAAAAGTTAGATTAAGTTGTTTCAGATATATTATTAATGCCAGGTACAGGCAATTTGTTTACCGGCCATTTAAATGTCAACTTTATAAAGGTAAGAAAATAACATTTTAACTGAGGATTCAAGTTGAAATAAGATTAAACTGCCCTAGAATAACTTTGGAAAATAATTACAGCACAGTCCAGGATCACAGGGACAAAACAGTATTGTGTAGAAAAGGCATGATGAGCCATTTCTGAGATCTAGTGAGTACTACGTATCGTGTATTAGAAAAGGAAAAATAAAACCCCTCCACCTTATCGTTAATGAAAAGTTGGAGGTGAGATTTATCCAACAGCACCACTGATTAAAGGTCTTCTATTCTGCTGCTTTGCTCACCCAGGGTACAACTTAAGCCACTAGTCTAAATCCTAGAGAATTTAATAAATCTATTACTGACGGTGTAATTCATTAATGGCTTTCACATATGCACTCCTGGCATGGCTAGTGGATCCAATGGCATGGCTAAGACTTCTGTCACAGACTGACCAACTAATGTGATTTAGACTGAAATGTGCAATTTTTTTTTTATTTTTTAAATTTCCTGAAAATAGACCCTTATTGGATTAATTTTATGATGCATATTTCTGAGGAAATGTGAACTGGAGATTACTTTTCCCATCTCAGTGATAACATAAAGAGGGTTTGGGTTTCAGCTGCCTGGTGAGGTCTTTCCCTTTGAGCCAGTCCACAACACACAAAAACTGCCAAGACACCAACTACAACTTTTTGAGTAATGTCACTTTATTAAGGGACTTAAAAGAATCACATTCTCTAGTAGCCTTGGAACAATGCAAATGGTGAACAAAAGACAAAAATAGATGTAATTGGTTCTGAAAAGCATGAACATCTGTAGAGAATGTGTTGCATTATTCCTAAGGACTCTTGCTTTTGAAAAAAAAGCACGTTCCATATATACAAGTGTCAGTGCAATAGCCAATAAAGCAATCAGTCAGAAATATAAAAATATCCTAGATACAAACTTAAAATAGATGTTTGAAGGCTGATACCATATCGGTATTCTGATATTTCTATATCTCAGGAGTATGATCACTGGGATGAGTTATTCTGATGAGGTAAGAAACAGGAGATGCTCTGTGGTAACACAAAGCCATACATTTAAATTTTTTTTTTTTCCGTAAGACAAAAAAAATAATTAAAAATAGAGCACCCAATGAAACTCCAAGTCTTTGCAGCAAGTGCCCACAGGAAGTGAAATTCTAGTCCATGATCATTACTACATTCCTGCATCATTCACCTTTGCTGTCTGCGCCAACAGTTCTATCAGCAAAACTTGCTCATTGTCCCCCCCTCGCCCAGCTCCGTTATAAACTGCACCTTCCTCGGAGACACACCAAACCAACAACTGCTTTAGACACAGATAACATCTATAAATGTCCAAAAATCACTTAGTCATTCTTTCCTTTATTGGTTGCAATTCTTTTCTTGGCAGCAAGGGCGGAAAGAGATTGCAAAACTGGGCAGCAAACAGCTCTCTCTCGAGAAGGGTTAGGGAGAGAACAGGGTGTGCGTCCTGTCTGCTCTGCCTCAGGTGCTCCAGCCACGCCACTGAACTTAAGCCTTGGCTGGCTGAGCAATAAAATCCCCTTCCTCTTTTCTGCTCTGTCTTTTGGACGCAAGGATGCACTAATGTGGGGCTGCTGTTCCAAAAAAAGAGGGTGATGGGGTGACTTTTCAGCTCGGTGCTGTCTGCCTGCATCATCATTCGTCTTCAGCCACGCCTCTTTCCCTGAGACCCCTCCAGGCTCTCCTGCCCAATTCCGATCCCTATTTTTATTTTTACTTCCCAGAGAAAACAGCAGAAGAACGGACAGCCAGACAATGCACTCTGCATCTTGGTGGCAAAGAGCACCAGGAAGAACTGGTGGCAGAGCTGGGAGTGTCAGAAGAACGTGACAAATGCAAACTCCTACTTGGGCACAGGGGCAGTGGTAAAATCATTTCAAACTGTGTATGGGGCATTCCTCTATGGAAAAGCACAGTGAATCACATAGCTTCTAGAAAAGCAGTATTAACTTGACCAGGATATGATTTGTATGATAAAAAAAAAGCCCAACAGGAGCTGGCAGCCGCCTTCCTGTGAAACTTGCCTTACCACTTATGGCACACACGTGCAACTGAAGCACACAGCAGTTGCCTGAACCTGCACAAGATTCCTTAGCTTTACATCCCAGATTCAAAAGCTTTCCCTGAAATATTTTCGTTTCTCCAAATTCTTTTCTAACCTTCTTTTGTCTCAGGCAAATCCAGGCAGGCGTGCTGGAGGGAACATCCGTAGGGTGACAACACTTGACAGATCATTTCAGGTTTTCTTTCAGTTGCTGGAAGATGCTATGCAGATGCCAAAGCCTCCAGGAATCATCACACTTCTCTCCTTAACCCCCCTGAACTTGGCAATCAGCGTTTGCAAATATTGAATTACTGCTCACCACACCCCACTAAGACAGGCTATTAGCTGCCGTGTAAACAGGCAGGGGATGGAGGCAGAGAATGACTAAGTGATTATTCCAGCATCACAATTACCCCACAGGTGTGGCAGAGCCAGGAGCTGAACCTGTATTTCTCGCATCTCAGTCTCAGGTTGTCTGGTTTTGTTCGGTGTTGCAGCCTTTAATTCTTTCCCGAGGAGGAAGACTGGGATCTCTCACGAGTCTGTCACTGCTACTCTGCTTGACAGGTGATGCTGCCAACGGGAGAGGAATTGCTGCATTCCCCACATCAAATGGTGGAACACAGTGCGACATCTGCTCGCTGGAAGAAACACTAACCATACAAGTCCTTAAGAACATCAACATTTATTTAATATGATATAAAAGAAATGGGATATGAACATTCGTATCTGAACAATTATAAGTGGCTTCTTATACTTACATCGTATGTGCTCATTGTATAATATATACACAATGAACATAATTACATTTGTACACAAACTAAGTACTGGATTGAAAACCTGCTTATTGCTGTACACACCCTAACCCCATGAAGGAAAAGCCCAGTACCTCAAAAATACCTACACTCCATTTTAGTCAAGAAAAAGTAACCACTAACATTAATGTCTATGTTGACAGAAGTGTGGCAGTAACTGCTGACATTGCAACCTGACCAAGAAATCATTACAGCAGAAACAGGACATCTTTTACTAAGCAATAATAAAAATGGCACATTTTAAATATATCTATATGTATATATATATAAAAATTTTACAAATAAATTGTTAAACCAATAAACTGCAATGTTTAAAAAGTGTAAAACAAGGTTTAGTGGTGATATGTAAAATTAAATATATCATGCATCTAAAAGAAGCAAAAAAAAAAAAAAAAAGAAAACTTATATGATCCATCATTAAAAGAACATTAAATTCTGAAGAAGAGCAAATAAAGTTCTGACTGTAGGCTGCACATTAAAAAGAGCCTTTGTTTTATGTGCACAGAAATCGTAGCAGCAAGCTGGTATCAGGAGAACAATCTGAAGGTTGTTGAGTGTACACGTGGGCCATTTAAAGCTCTCTTGGAATAAACATTTTCCAGGAAGTGATAAAACGATGCTCTGTGGCCAAAAGCATCAGAACTATGAATTTCATAGATTTAAAATATACTGTACAATATCTTCTCGTATTTCCATAGGTCAGGTCCATACATCTCAGGCATGAATTGTTTCAACAGAAGCCGTTGGTGCTGAAAGACAGACACAGATTAAATTACTCTCTTTTAGCAACAGAATATTGGCTGAAGAACTCAGGGGATTAAACACAGCAAGGAATTCCTGACCTCATCCTAGCAGTGTAGGTGTAGAACACAATAAAATATCTCAGAAATCAGTTGTTTCCAAAATCTGTTTTCCTGATGAATAATACCGCTGTCAAAATATTTCAGCATAAAAAAGCCAAATTTAAATTTTTCAAATTTACACCAATTTGAATGGAAATCTGTTTACTCAAGAGTTTTCTCTTGTTACACACGGTCACCTCTCCAAATGCTCTTCACCTAAAACCAGTAGTAACAGCAAAGATCCTAACTAGTCTCAGAAACACCAGGTACATTTTGAAGAGGGATGTAGAATTATTGAGCTGCTACACTGCACTGGCAGCGTAGTTCAAGTGCTCCACCCAGAGCCTGCTGTATTTTGTAATTGCTGCAAGGACTTCTATAAATAGCTTTTAACAGTTCACTGGTAAAAATGTTCCTGAGCTTTGAATCCAGGTGCTGTACAAAATTACATGATTCCCCCCCCGCATTACTCAGTGAAATGCAATGCTCAAAAATGCAACGCTGAAAATGCAATGCTCAAAATCCAACAGGGTATTGGTATCCAACAACTGCAAAAAAAGGGCTGTGACAAAAAAAGGAGCCCTGTGTTAAGGGGTTTCTCCTTAGTCCTACAATATCCTGTGCCACCAATTTCCCATAGCAAATTCCCCTGGCATCGTGCCAAGAGTATCATTTTTCTAATTAACTGCAAAAGCCCAATATAGGTATTACCTCTTCCTTCCCTGAAATCTACGATACATTTTCCAGATGCTGCCTGAAAAATTCGGTTGCACGTGACCAAGGGCTGATCCTACAGCTTGGAAGTTCCCTTTGCCACGTAAGACTTCTTGGAAACGAGGGATGCCGAGTTCCTAGCAGGTTGAAAGAGGTGCCAAAATCTCTCAGCAAGGCACTGGAATGCCGGGCAGTAAATACTGGCCAAGGGCAGTTAGACACTGCAGGCAAGCCCTGTGCTCCATCCATCTCCTCTGGATGCTGAGCCCAGCTCGTGGCACGGATTTGTTTTGGGATTCCAAGGGAACAACCAAGAGAGGCGCGAAAAGCAGCCGTGCGGAGCGGACGTGCACACAGCCAAGAGCTTTCCCCAGCCCAACAGGACAGGCACGAGGGATGTGCCTGCTGCTCTGGGCTCCCTCCTCCAGCACGGTGAGGGGTGTGCAAGCAGAGAGCCAGACTGACAAGGGCCACTCCGGAGGGGCCACTCTGTCAGCAGCGGTGAGAGCCCCTTCAGGGGGTGGAGCTGTCCCTGAGCACGGAAATGCGGAGCTGGCTGTGGGGACACACCTCACCAAGGGGGCTGGGGGCAAGCCTTTCCCTATTCATTTCTAGTTTATTCAGCCTAAATCCTAAAGAAAGCGAATTTGCTGAGCTGCCCGTGTGAGCTGAAAGCAGCTTAATGCAGCTGGTGAGAGATTTCTGGTTGCTGCCCCTTTCCTGACAGGTGCCCTGTGCCTACGGCCGGAATCCAGCACTGCAGCTTCACTTTCCTCACTGACCCAAAACTCAGCTGCTGGGGGAATGCTCGTCCTCTTTAAACACAAAGCAATATTTCCAGAAGGAAAAGTCCCACTCATTTTTAAAAAAAAAAGAGTTTTGTAACAAACATTTTAAATAAAAGTACCCAACTTCAAGCTAAATCTAATTATGGCAGACCACACCCATCAGGAAGGCAGGAGCAGTGTCAGGACTGAATGTGATGATGGCATTTTCTACTTTCTCAAAAGGAGAAAATATTTGAATAATTTGCCTCTTTTTTTTAAATTTTAAAGAAGTATGTGTAAATAGTTTCTTGCTCTTAGTTTATATTAGAAAGGTCCCTGATCACTAGTAAGTCTAATTTTGTTAAAATGAAACCTTGGCAATTGAAACAGTGACAGTACATTTCAAAAAAAGCATTTTCCCATCTCCTCATGCTAAATAACTATGAATGTCTCAATCTTAAATTGTTCTTGATTTTAAAGCTTTCTCAAGTTACATTTGCTGTGGCATTTAGCATTGCCATTGCAACAAAGCTCATTCTTTTAGTAGAAAGCTTATTTAAACAGACACTTCCTGACCAGCAAAGAAATTGTGGACTGATTTAAATGCTGGTAAAGTGCTGCAGCATTCACACTGATATCCAACTGATTTTGTTAAACACCTGCCTAAACAAACACACACTTTTACATTTCCACTGCCATTCACTGAGTGGGTAACACCACAGGCAGGAACATGTAAATCTCTAACTTGTGCTTTCTAACTTGATTCCTAGAAGCAATCACCCACTATTTCAGGAAGGAGCAGCTATGCCGGGCTTTTTCTGCAGAAATAATAATTTAAAAAGTGTTGTACTTGTTGTTTCTATGTCTTTAACTCTTCAGGCCATGAGCCCATTGCCTGCTGTGCATCACTAAGTCTGGCTGCCCATTTTGCCCACAACTGGGGCATCAGAGCTCAACCCCTGTGTAATTCCAAGGGCTATTACCCTGCCAGCTGTGGAGAACAATTAGCCCAATTAGCAATACCTAATCAGCCCTGTCTCTTTGCAGCTGGATTGAGAGTGCACTCCTTGCCAGCAAATCCATACACGAGTTTATTTTTTCCTGGCTGGTTTTACATCCAGCACTGCAGGTAACTCTGTCCTGCTGGCTACCAGCTAGGGATGCTCCTCACAAAAAAACCCAAAAACAACAGCATGCAAAAACCTGGAAAAAGGTTAGGAAGCAGGAGGGGGGGGGATAAAAAGAACGTACTTCTCTGTAACTATACACACATGAAATGTGATCCTTCTGTGAGCTGTGTCTGGCTGGATGGGGCTGGAGACAAGGACGATTCTGGTGAAGAAGGCAAACTTTTCACTGCGAGTCACAGGGCAGAAGAAACAAGAACACAAGTTACAGGAGCCAGAATAAAGGCAAGCTTGAAAAAAAAAATCAGCGTTTCAAGCCACAGCAAATATAAGCAGAAGCAAATGAAAGCTGGGCAAGTGAAGACTTAAAAAACACAACTTCAAGGGAGAGCATGAGCCCTCATCAGGCTTAGAAATAACTAACAGAACAGCAAACAAATGAATGCTGATGTTTTATGTTGCCAAGAAAGAGAGGGGGGAAAAAATTAAGTAGTTGGGATAGGCCCAGATCCACCTTCATATCCCAGCTCAGATTAACTAAGCTTTTTCATTCTGCTGAGCAGTACAAAATGTATATACAAGCTCTGGTTTTAATTATCAAGTCCCAGAAAGGATTGCTGACTGCACTACAAAGGCTCAGATCACCTTTTATATCCATAAGTTGAACCATTTGGCTTAACCATTCCCATCAGCAAATACCCTAATAATGTCCTGAATTTGATCTTCTCCCCTCTTTTTTTTCCTTCTCTGCACACAGTTTTGCTTTATTCCACTTTTCTCTTCTTGCAAAATAGTCCAACACCAGTCATTGTACAGTCAGGTGGTATTTTCTGGTTTTTTTCATCTTTCTTACTCCTCAAAACATGGCCCAATGGGGCCTTTTACTTGCTAGCTTAAAAAACTGGAAGCTCTCAATATTTCCACAGTTTTGGGCATTTCTGAGGTCACTCAGCAGCAGGGAGTGATGGTAAAAAAATCTACCCATATCCAAGACTGAGATGAAAAAGGAAGGATTTGCTCCAACCAACAACTACAGTATGACTGAATTTCTGGCAACAGTTATTTAAATCCCTGAATTAGCAACTATAAAAGCTATATTAAAACCTCACAGAAACTGACTTTCTGTAGCTGTCCACTGGGAAACTATTTTCCTGTGCATTGTAAAACTGTACACTTCACATGTAGACTAGCTCAGCAGTTTCAATTCACAAGGGGCTCAGAGCATCAAAAGACACAATGAGAACGAAATAAAGTTTGACATATGTACTGGATAAGTTGTGCTTCAGTCAAACTCTTTTCCATACCTGCTGCTGCCTGATTTCCTTTTGAAGACTGTGCTGCTAATTCAAATGAAGACACAATCCCTTCTTGTTCTTCAACATTAAGTATTTCACTTTCTTCTGAGCTGGTTTTGGGTTTGTGGTTTGCAACTGTGGTCACACTCTGCAAGCTGCTTTAAAAAAAAAAATCCTTTAGAACTCGCTCTAACTTAATTTCAGGTGTCAACCACTAAGCATAGGAGCTATAATTTAATTTTCTCCTGTTAACAGAAAAAAAGTTGCAACTGGCAAGTCCGGGTAGGGTAAATGAAGCAGGCATTTTGAAACCCTTCTACTTTGTGTAGTTACACTTTTAAAAAGGCACCTGGAATTTAATTCCTTTCCTTTACACACTCCTGCAGTTTCCTCCTGCTGAAGGGTCCCGTGACAAAGTTGTGACCTAATGTGAGAACTCACCTGGGACCTGCAGTGCAACTTACACTAAAACTACAAATGGTGAGAGAGGAATATCCAAGATCTAATATCCTAAAGAGCTTGCTATGGAAGCACTGGCTGAGGTGTTCATAATAACCTGACAGAAAGCTTGAACTGGCATTATTAAACACATTTTGGAGGCCAAAAAACAAGGATTATGAAAGCATTCTGTTTATAACTGGGACAACAGTTGAAAATAAACACTGCTTCACCCACCAACTCATCAACTCTGACTGAACCCCTGCAGCAGCAAAGCCTCTCACTAGATTTCCCTATATGTAAACCACTCAAAACCACATAAATAAATAAACCTCTTCAGTATTTATGGCAATTGCTCGGTCCGTTTCAGCTAATAAATACAACATGCAAGTTTAAAATAGCCTCTGCACATCTTGTTTGATTTTTACCTTATATCACCATCATGTGTTTCTTCCAATTTATTTTTCTTCTCTGCCTTCTCTTCATTACTCACTTCTTTTGAGTCAGATACAACATGTGCATCTGATAAAAGATCATCAGTTTTTGACAGCTATAAAAAAATTGAAATCATGAAACAAAAAGCTGTAACACACACTAAGTGGCAGATAAGAAATACAGTACCAGGAAACAGTTTTATTAACAGACAAATTTTGCCATCATGTATACTTAGTAACTCAGAATTACATAACTTGAAAAAATTTTATCAATACCATGCAGGTTAATAGAGTTATCCCAAAACTTGTACTGGAGGCCATGGGAAGGGTTTGACTTAATAACTTCCAGAACTTATCTGAACTCTCTGGATTGCAGCCTGCCTGGTTTTTTCATGCTATCCCTCTCTTCATGAGGCAAACAAAAATTCCAGATGCTGAAATATTTTGTTGATAAGACTGAGTTCTGCTCCTGAAGTCTGATTACATGTAAATAATTTGAGCATATTAAATAATTTTCCTTTTGAAATATCTGCATATTTAACAAAGCAAAAGCCTCTCAATAAGAACGTGTTTCTAATGGATAAAAGTATAAATGAGTTATTTGATTTTATACCACTTTCCATCAGATATGTATTTTAAAAACTAAATATAAAATAAGAAAGCAAAAGCATGATTAAACAAAAGAATGATTAGCTGAGGAATATGGACACAGAAGAAGATAAAACACCTCTAAACAGGATATGATTATGTACAAGCAATTCTAGTATTCCATTCTTCACAGTCCATCTGGCTTGGCTGAGTTTTGAGGGCACTTTGGTACCAGAAACACCAGAGAAATTCCCTGCCAGGCGTGTTTCAAACTATTTCAAGGCAGAAATCAAAGCAGTGACAAATATCTACAAGTCCAGGTGCTGCCTATTCCATGTATCACTGGTCGTGTCAGCTTTATTCTGCTTTCTATAAACTGTTTGATGCACTATAACCATCCAACCAAAAACTCAGGGACATTAAATGGCTGTCAAAAATGACACTGGGGTAGCCTAAGCAATGAATGTGTCAATGATTGTTATATAAAGACCACACAGAAGAAAATTCAATGTCTCAGCTATGGACAGATCTGATAAAACTTTGTGATTCTCTATGGAATGCTGTTGAGAATCCCATTCTCCCTGGGATATGGGCTATCCAACAAGAAGTCTTTCTCTTCCAAGCAAAAGGAACTGGCTCCAAAACCCCCTTTTATTGCAAGACAAGCTGATGAACAGTTTAATAAGGAACAGTTCTGTACCTCATCACTAAAACTTGAACTGTGTTCTTGATCTCCATCATTTTTTAGTTGTGTTATTTCTTCTCCAGGACTTCCATTATTTTGTTTCAAATTATTTTCTCTGCTGGTGCTCTCTAACTCCTTCGTGTTACCAGACACTGTATCATCCTTTTTCCGATTCTGTGGAACAGAATTGGTACATGGACATATTGTTACAAAAATTATCACAGTCCCAGTTCTGAGCCTTGTGCGGTCCTCTGACCTACTAAAAAAAACATACCTGAAAAAACCTTAAGCACAGACTGCAATAAGGAAAATGGAAATAATAAAGGCCTCATAATTTTCTCATTTTTGTACCTTTCAAAACAGTTCAGGCTGTCTAACATTTCTTTGTCTGTAAGATTATTGTACTTTCTGCCCCACCTTCCTCTCCAGCATTTCAATGTCATCCTTATCTTCTGAAACTTCATTCATATTTAGCTCACTCACAAATCAGCTTAGCAGCATTCTTACTTGCATTCACAAGCGCTGCTCTTTTTATAAAATAGCTTTTTCTGGTTTAAGGAAAAAAAAAAAATCGATAAAAATCTGCTTTCAGCACAAAATTCTCAGAGCACCTGCATGAACTTCCTCCAATTATCTTGGGTATCCTCCAAGCCTACGGTGTGAAGTGATTTAATAGAGGGCAGGACAGTATCTGATAATGGCAGAGGATATTAATTATTTCTTTAAAAAAAAAAATCCATTGCACAGAGGATAAGTTGATATAAAAATTTTGAGGAAGGATGGTAGAGGTGACTTAAGCTTGTGAACTGTGAACATGATATTGGCAGAGGCGAAGGGAGGCTCGTCTGAGAACTGGAGCTGAGAAAAAGAGGAGCCATGGAAGCAGTAAATCTCCAAGCTGAGCTCCTGTGATCTAACACGTGCACCCTATTAAGAGGAAATTCCACCTAAGTCAGTTCATAAATCAGTGCCTTCGCTCTCCTAAATTAAAGTATGCACCCCTTATCATATGCCTGTCCCAACAACAGTTGGGGAGCAACTTCCTTTTGTGTTATGGTAATCACTTCAAAATTACAGCAGCAGGCCATTTATAAAATCTCCTTTCCCCTCCGATTCTAAAACAACCAAACCACAGTCGAAAAGACTTCCAGCAGTTAATGCCACTGCACCATTTTTCTAAAAATCAATAGACATAAAAATGATGCTTTTAGAAAGAAAAGCTATTACTCAGCATTAATGCCTCATCCCAGGGCTTTTAGCCAAAGAGCACTCTGGAAGAATTAAAGTTGTGACAGAATAAGTGACTTTGTAACATGGACTGCGGGCTAAACATTCAGTTCAGAGACCTTCTCAGTGACTCTATAAATCCCTTATCATCCCCAGAGCCCTGATTTCCCACAGGAGCGTGACAGAGAATTTAATTCAGACTCGGAGTTCTGGCCCAGCTCTGCTGCCTGCCCAGGTGTGACACAGCCTCCCCACCACAGGGAGGGGAGAATCTGAAACCCCTCTGCAGAAAGAGCTGGCACCACCATCTGCAAAGGCCTCTCCCCGAGGAAGGCAGAGCTAAGCACAGAAATATTTGTAGCAACTCCCTCTGCATGCAGCACTCCTGATGTCAGCCCAAATGCAGATGCTCTATTGCAAAGGCTAAACTGGAATTTGGAGCCTGCTGGAGATTCCAAGTTCTTGAAGAAAAAAGTAACTTTTGTATATCAGCTTATCATGCTGAGAGGGGTAAAAAAAACCAAACCAAAACAAAAAAACCCAACCCAAAATGTAAACCAGAAACACCTTTGGAAAAACCTGATTTCCTAACACTGCAATATATTTAATCTGCTTGTGGAAAATCAGATGTTTAAATGGCTACAAAACAAAAAAAACAAGGCATTCCCATATCAAGGAGAAAAGCAACAACAAAGAAAGTCAATGAACAGTGTAGTCTGAAGGAAGAAGTATTCTAGAAGATTAAAAACCCAAATACACCAAAAACCAACCAAAAATCAACTCCATTAATCTACTGGAAAACTAATTTTATATATTTAGAAAGCAATAAGCTACTTTATATAGCTATATACTTTCTAAATATGTTTTATATATTTAGAAAGTAATAATATCTGCTGTTCTGTATCTGGTTTGGTTTGGATTTTTGGGTTTTGTTTGGGGGATTTTTAGAGATATTTTCAAAACAATATTTCCTGGTTAATGACAGGCAGTTCTCTCTACCTCTTCTATCCCCATCCTTTACCCATAAATAAACTTTTTAGACAAGTAAGTTTAAGAACGAGCAAGAACAAAAGTGGGGGTTTTATCTAAATATATTTATGGGCTCAAACACCACAGCAGAAGAGCACCACTTAGGAGCCCTGACCATAAATACACATTCCTACCTAAAAATGTTACAGATGTCTGAATACATTACACAGCAGAAAAATCAGCACTGACTTCATTTCAACATCAAAAGAGTCATGAAGGTTGTCCTTACAGTGGGAACAGGAAAGGTGTAAAACTCCCAAAAGGCTGTGTGAAAGCAAACCCCAGAGTGGGAAAATGCCAGAAAGTAAAATATACCAAGGGTGAGGAATAATCAGTCTGTGCAGTGTGCCTTAGGAAAATGCTTAGCAAGACAGTAGAAAAATGTAATTTTAATAATGAGCTTTTATCCGTTGGTTTAAGCTATTACAAGTGAGCCTTGTTCAGAGCAGAGTGTACCTGCAGCAGCTTTGCTGATTTGCTTAAGCAGATGTCTGTAAGCTTTTGGCATTATCCTATTGGCTGGAAAGCTTTTAAAAGACCTTGTAACAAAGAGAATTTTGTCTGCTGTGGACTGGCACGAACTTTCAACATCCCTTTCGTCCCTCCCAGTCTTGAGACCGAATTAGAAGTTCATGGAATGCCCCCCAGCAGTCCTGTCCCATGACAGAGCTATGGAAAAGTCAACACTTCCAACACTTTTGAGCCTGTGACTCTACAATTAGTCTCAAATCAACTCCCCTGGTTTTTGATCACTGTGGGACCCACCTGTGCCAATTTGAAGGGATTGTCCCTGACATAGGAGAAGCTCTGGGAAGGAGACTGGTCTGAAACACCAATAATGTTGAGTCCTCTCCTCTTCTCCCTCAGACAAGCCTGTTGGTGTCTCTTTATTCTTTCCATCTGTTCCTCCACAGTCATTCGAGGCCGTGAGCCTTCTGCAAGGCACAGCTGCTCCACTGCACTCCTTGGTCTTTCCTTAGAATGGAAGAAAATACATGTCTGTGTTTCAAAAAAAGCCCCTAAGATTTCAGACTTGTAACTTACCACAGGAGTTTGTGCATTATTGTAACTATATAGAATATTATATTTGTCATCATGATTTACTGAACAGCGGAAAAAGAGTGGGCAAATCAAGACCTCCTATGTACATGGGGGGAAAAAAAAAGTACAACAACCAATTATCAATAAACACTGAAATTCAAAATAAAAGGAAGGGATAATTTGCTCTTCCGAACAATAACATTGCCATCACCAACAATAAACATTAAGAAAATGGATAAATGCTCTCTCAAAGCCACCCTCTCAAGCTGAAACAATTTACCAGACATTATAAAACTGGCAAACACAAGATATTTGACTGAGACAGAAACATAATTGAAATTTAATGATCCAGGACATTTGTACCAGTTGATCTAATAGTAATTTCTGCCTTTTTATTTCAAGAAAAACTACAGCTGGGCATCATTTAACTGCAAGTTCGGGATGAAACGAAGAGAATTCATTGCCACTTAAAAATCTGTAATTCTAAGCATTAGATTCTTCCCAAAATAACGCCCATTTACCTGCTCTTTTCTTGAAATTCACTGGTTTTCGGGCAGATCTGTACTTTTTATGAGAGATAAAAACTGACTTCAGGCTAATCAGCTGCATTCAGTGCATTTACAGTAACTGATTGCAGTTCTGAAAAGGGGTTTTCTTTCTCCAGTCAACATCCTGGGAGTGTCTCTCTCCTCTCCCAGACTTCTCACAACTTCTCCTCCACTATTTGTGCTGTAACTGTGGCTAAAGTTTTCCTCTCTTTTGCATGAACTACATGCAAATGTGTGTCTTTAGAGACTACAGAACTGCCTAATCTGAAATTTTGGCCTTATTACCTGCACACTTGCTTACTCCATCCTTATTGTGTGGCTGCTTCAGCTATTTCCCAAATTGTTTTAGCATTGAAATAAACAAAAGCCTGTGTTTTGTTATAAAGGGGCTGTTAAACTGCCAAATACAAGTGTTTGAAAGATGCCTCAAGTGCTTTTGACTCAAGCCTGAACTTCAGTAGATCAGCAGGTTTATCATTTACCATTTATTTCTTGCCCACTTTGAGTGTCTCCTTGCAGTTTCACATACACAGCACTGATAATTTAATCCTTTTTTCTACAGCTGTCTCCATTAATCTGGTATATAATGCTTTGATAACAGTGATTTTTCTTTTTTTTAAATAAAATGAAAATAACTCCAAATTTAGAGTAACTACCAAACTTCAAAATGAACATGTCTGGCGCTCAAAGGTAATTTTAAATTCCATTGACTGCAAGGTCAATTTTTAAAGTACCGTTCTTAGGTCTATCTTCTTATTCTTCCTCAAAGTGACATAGGATGCTATTGTTGAGGACTCTGGCGTTGGGGATTTGGTTCTGGGTGGCACAACTCCCACAGGGAAATGCGAGCCTGCAAAACAGCAAAGCAACATCCTGAGCGCCGTGCAAAACACCAAACCCTCGATGATCTGTGCTCTAGAAAAGACACCCTGCCAGCCCTGGGGACTCTCCTTCTAAAGGCACATTCAGAAAGTGGCACTGAAGGTGCAGCCAGCTCTGGGATGGCTTCTCTTGAGCGTGCACACCCCTGTTCCTGTCTGTGTGTGAATGAAACCCCCCCGAGCCCGCCCGGCTGGCGAGCGCCCACGGGAGCTGAGCACGCTCTGCTATAAAGCAACCCAGAGTTTGGGTTTCCTCTAGGCAGAAAAAATGTTAGAACGCAGCAGAATTCCATTTTCTTTCTTGTGTCACCTTCGTGTACCACACAGGTCACAAATATTCCTCTCTCATGTTTGACATGGTCCCATTTCTCTGTAATTGCTGATGTTGGAGAAGAGAGGAAATGGCTGGCATGGGAAGTGTTCAGTACAGTAACGTGCCCAACCACTAGCAAAACCTTTAAAAAAACCCCTCTACAAGCCTTTACAATTTCTGCCGAGATTATTATTTTTATTTATATAATATTTTATTCACATATTTATTTTTGGAACTGCTCTCAATAAAAAACTACCATCGTTTAAGTATGACTTCTTAGAACAGCGAGATAGACAAACCTCAGAGATGAGCTGCCTCTAAGTTTCTTTCCTTAAAAGCTTAAAAACTTAAGACAGAATGGCATAAAAATGTTTCCTGTACCAGCACAGAGCTGTAATGGCTCGCACACTATAAGAGAACTGAAACAGAAATGGTGACATTTCCCTACTGCATGGGGGATTGTTATGGTGAGAAATGTCTGTTAGAAAATTCATATGCTCAAATGATAAAACACAGGGTGAATTTATCACATGAGAAACAACAGACTGAAGGGAGTTTTAGGATATATAAAGCCTCCCACTGCTTGCTACCACTGCAGCTATTCTGTTCCACACCTCTAAATATTATTTATCCGGGAGGAATTTGCACTATTGCTTTCCCTGACTGAGGACAGCTTTTCTACGAATGGACACCATAAAATAATTTCTGGTTTTGAGATAGAAAGCAACTGGGGTGCTTAAATAGTGCTGGGTTGCTTTATACAGTCAGTGTAGATTTTCTTATTTCGTCTTCATCATTACTTCACCTCTTGACATAAATTACTGAAAAATCAGAAACGTCACAGGTCAATAAAACCCAGGCATGTTGTCAGATAGACAGGTTTCTCGATTTGGGTCATTGATGATTAGCAAATCTCAGGATAAATATTTCATTTTTTTCACCCCTGAGTTAACAGAAATTTAATTATGTGCCTTAACACTGTATCTCCAGAAAATACCCCAGAGAATCTGAATTGACAAATTGTGTGCTAAGTGCAAGCTTAACTATATCACAGGGCCATTCACATAGTTTATACCCAAACTGTGTGCTAACCTTAGTTTTAAAAACCTCTCTGACCATTCTGATGGAAACAGTATCTTTGTATAATCATAATTCTTGGTAAAATTCTGGTATCATTGCATCAGCCTGCTTTGTAAATGCTCGGTCAAAGCACCAAAAGAGAAGGCAGTGATCCTGCTGGTAACTGGCAACATCAATCCTTAGGGTAAAAAAACTAGCTAAGCTTAGGTACTTTTTCTCAAAGCTCTTAATATGGTTTTTGGGAGGCACTAAAGCCGAGCATTTTTCCTGAAGTCACCTTTAACAAACTATTCTGTGTGTTTTAACAAACAGAATTGAGAAGCACTTCCTGGTAAAAGACTCTACCAAGCAATTAGTAGCTTTTATGGGAGCTAGATGAAGAGAAGAATCTAAAGCATTTAGCAATTGCAAAGACCTTTATTGTCTGTACACTTCAAGGTCATGATCATTATTCCTATTATATCAGGGGACAGAAGGCAATTCAACAATTACAAGATTTTAAAAAAAAGAAAAAGACATTGTTTCCCTGCCTTATGAGAGCCTGAAAATTCTGTGGTGCTGCCTTTTTGGACGTTCCAGCAACATAACATGGGGAGCCTGATTCAAAAACTGAGTAATTGTTCAAGGGCAAGAACATAAAATGGGTAATTGTTCAAGGGAATGGTGTATGGGGAATGTGAGTGATGTGATTAGACATGGTGTCAATAAGGATTTCAGGGTTGTTGGTGAGTGTAATGTTTGATTTTTCTGCGGTGTAATTGACTGAAATTTCTCTCGTCATATAATTAAATCATTATTTTATTGTGGAAGCTGTTCCATCAAACTGAGAAATGGACAGGCTGCAAAGACACGAGGCAGCTTCTACAGCTCACAGCTGAGCTTTGCATTCCTTGTGAAAAAGCTGAAAGGTTGGAAAAGCACCGTGCCTGGGGACAAACCTTTAGCAGAAGATTCTGATTCTGAAATGGTCTCTGCTTTTTCTTCACCATTAGACTCATCCACTTCTGCTACTGTAGTTAGCTCGGGTTCGCTCTTATAAAGCCTATAATCAGGACCCTGAGGAACACCAAGGCATCAGGTAAATAAACAGGCACTTTGCTACCAGTAGTCATGTCTTAAGACTCAAACCAGTTGTTCTGTGGTAACTCTGAGGACAGCAGTCCATTTTTCAAGTGGCATGGCAGAAGTATTTTCTGCTCTTTAATTTGAATGACAACGTTTGCAGGCAATCAGAAATCGCAGGTAAGAAACTGCCAAACAAAGGCAGAGTTGTGGGGTTTTATTTTAAATGATCTTCTGGAAACAAGTCAGTATAAGATTCCAAAAGAGTTTTTTGTTTTTTTGAAGAACTATCAAGGAGAAGAATCTAAGCTGACAAAAATTTAAGTCTTAAGACATTTCATATACGCAGGGAACACATGGCGGGAAAACGTGACGAGCGAATGAGGCGGCTTCGAAACAAAAAACGAACTGAAAGTGGAACCGTGACACAAAAGTAGCCAGGATGAGTAAACAGAAACGGTGACTGAGCAAAGGAGGGAGGATGCTTCGAGAACGACGTGGCAGTTTAAGCCACTTACACAGTAAGATCCATTTCTCTGATATCCTTGCACTTGGTACATCTTCTTCTCTTCTGTCAGATGTACTGGGCCCCTGCTATAACAGAGCAAGGAGCTGCTATCACTGGGCAGAGGGGGGATTATGGGAGGATGCTCTGTAAAGTCATAGGACCGAGGGAGTGGAGGACGAGGTGGGACTACTTCCTCTTCCTAAAGATTGTAGAATAGTCACCTTATTTAGACGTGCGCACCTGGTACAGTTATTTATAACTTAAAAAGAAAAAATATATTACCATGGCTACAGCAGCTTGAGATTTTGCAGTTAAAGGGACAATGTCACATTTAACAAAAAGAAAAGAACAACTCTAACGCCTGCCCCTTTCTGTTGGAGATGGTACAAACTCTCTAAACCGTACTTTTAAAAAAAAAATCAAATCCCATTATCTTTTGGAAAGATTTTGACATTAACGAGACTCTTATAAAGTTCTGTAAGCCAGATCTATATTGCACACACTTGAGATAACCAAGACAACGTCCCTTTAGAACTGTAACTTCTAGCCAGATTTTCAGAGGAACTGAACATTTGGGAGCTCCCACAGCTTCAGCTCTTCTTGTGGGTGCTCTGGCCATCTGAGAACCAGGCTCAATATCTGAAGAAACATATAAAGCAATGTATTCCTTCCCATGAAAAGTGTGGTGGGTAGAAAACATATCCATAAATCAGGTTTTAATATTTCTATGGTAAAAGCCTAGGGAGAGGAAAAGGTAAGAAATGGAAAAGAGAAACATACCAGTGAGAATACAGAGACAGTACAAATGAGTGTTAAAATTACTACTGGAGGTATCAGTCTTTAAAACTAGTTCATATCGTGGTGTTTCTAGAGAAGCATACTGAATACATCCTTCAGACAGCCTTATCATATTCACAGTAAAGCTTGTTTTTATCAGAGCCACATTGCAACTTCCATAATGCTAAAATAGTAAATATGCTAAAACCATACCTCATTTTTATATTTAATAGAAGAAAATGTCCTTGATACCATGATGCCTGTTTGGGGGAAGGGGGAAAGGTGTAGGGGGAAAAAAAAAAAGAGAAACACGGTTTTTAATAAGCAGCTTTTAAAATATGAACTATAACCTGTTGCTATCAAACAAATACACCAAGCATAACTTTAACATTCGCTTTGTTCTTTTCTTAGCCCTTGTGCCATTTTTCCCAACATACAAAAGCAACAATGGAGCTCAGACTTTAGAAGTTTATGTTTTTTATTGCGACACCAGCACTGCTTACCTGCCTCAGAAGAGCTTCTTTGCTGTTTGTGTTTAAGTAAACCCTCCATGACATCCTGAATCCTCCACAGCTCCTTCTGAATCTGAGCACGCTGTATCCCTGCTGATTCAGTCTGTCAGCAAATAAACAGAATAAATGGCCTAGAATGCATTAGAATACACTGCAAGTGGAGAGGAAAAAAAAGAAAACCTTTCTCTTTCTTTAGGCTACACTGTGAAGGAAAAAACAGTGCAGAAGTAACAGACACTCTCCCATAAAACATTCAAATACCAAATATTCCAACCCTTTGTTTGTAAGGCCTGAAGCAACACCTGCAGTGTTTTCTGTAATAATTTATTTCGATAAAATGATTTAGTTTTAAAATATTCAGTTAAATGGAAGGGTTTGTGTGAAGATACATTATGACTCTCAAGAGGAACTGAGGTCAGAGAAAGTCACCCTGTTTCAAACCTGATCACTGGAACATAACAAGGGAAGCTTTTGGACAAAGGAAAACCAGTGTTATAACTTAAAAGAAAAAATAAGAAAAACTAAAGACTTCTTCAGAACTCACAAGGTAGAAAAAGAAATTAAAATTTTCTGAGTTCACCACATGTCCCCTTTTTCCATTGGTATAGTTTTATACTCATAAGCTCATAAAAGGTCAAAGTGAACTGAGTGTACTTTAAGATCTTTGCCACACCTGAATTTCTCCCAGCCGATCGAGCTGCTCCTGCATATGGTTCCTTGTTACAGTTACATCATACTCCAACTTATCATATTCTCTCCAAGCTCTTTCCAGTTCCTAAATATATAACAAATGTAAAGAATTATGGATGTGACCAAAAAACCAAAAAGTTGGTTTTTTATTTCTTTTTTCAGTGGCATGAAGCTTCAGGAAGTAACCCATAAATAGATACCAGCAATAAATAAATAGATACTTAATTTAGAGAATGCGATGCTTAAACAGGCTTTTGATTTTCTAATGATACTGAATGAAATTCAAACAAACAAGCATTTTGCCTTTTCACTAACAAAGAAGATAGGCAAGGGCAAATTCTTCAGAAAAGGCCTTTATAGTCCAGCAGGCATGGGGTTCTTAAGCTGTCTTTCCAGCGAGGCAGAAAAGCCACAAAGATGGATGGCAATTTGTCTCTTTTATCACCCAAAATTCACAGGTGTGAGTGCCCAGGCAGTGCACTGTGCAGGGGAATTGCCTCTCACCACCGCTCTACTCCTTGTGCAACTGCAAACACCACAAGGAAAAGGTGGGGGGAAAAAAAAAAGAATTCTTCTTCTTCGAGGTCAGCCTCACCATCTTAATTCTGCATCAAGCAATTTACTCGTTTAGAATAAATTAAAAAGTTAATGAGGGAAAGAGTATCTTGAGGATTTCCTTTCCCCTGGTTCCCTTTTCCGTGTCCAAGCAATTCCTTCTGCAAGACAGCTCAACATTCAGAGCACCCCCAGGATTTCGGGGCTGGCATCGTCTCAGATTTACCACAGCCACCCCCTGGAACTGGACACTAAAATTCCTTTTGGGATATTTCTGTAGGCAGGCAGAAATGATTTGTTGTCATTTCAGCACAGAAATCATCACAAAGTGGAAAAGGACAGTAAAGAGCAATTTCCTTCCTATACCTTTTTTTTTTTTTTTTAAAGACTTTTGGAAATGCATAATTTGAAAGATCTTGTAACTGTAATGGCCCACTATTAGAGAGACTATGGCAGTCCTGCAGCTGCTTTTGCTTAAAATAAGTGAATAAAGTTTGTGCTTGACTCTATTTTGCCACCACATGAAAAAGCTCATCTGCATTATTTACTTTTTCTGTTATCAATTTCTCACATTTCAAAGATGGTAATTACCACACCAATCAAGTCACTATTGCACCCATTCCTGGTCCAAGAAAAAAAAAAAAAGAAAAAAAACAAATAAAATCAGAGAAAGACCATTCACTGAAAGCAGTGAAAAGAGCCCTTTCCATCCACCTTTGACAAAAACACAAGCAAGTAAAACACAACGGAGTTTTTGCTGGGATTAAAAAAAAAAAAAAATTAAATTAAAAAAAAAATTAAAACCAATGCAATGAGGAATATGAACGTAGTAATTTCACACTTCATTAAGTTTTGCTGGAAAGAAGGTGGTACTTACTGCAGTGGCTCGGGACACTTCTCGACAGGTGCTGAGCAGCCCGTTCTGCAAATCATCTCTCTGCAAGACCACATTCTGTATGGCTGCTGGGTTATCTGCATTCATTTCTATCTCCTGGCTTGCTGATAGCAAAGCTTGCTCAAGCGTGTACTATTGTAATAAAAAGAATTATTTTTTAATGTTCTGCATCACCGGGCTGATTTTCGTTTTATTTCAGCTATCAATGTTCTGATAATAAGCACGTAAAATAACATCCACTTTAGGTAATAAATACAATTGTCCTACTTTCTCCTTGTGTAGCTGTTGAAGCTTCTCCTCCAGTGCTTGCACAACTTTATCCTGTTCACATAAACGGCTAAGCTTAGCCTGGTATAGAACAGAAAATCACTGCAATTAGCATTTTGTTATTTACATCTTCAGCAATCAAAATCTAACTTGAACAAATCGTTACACCCATCTATGGAAAATGTTATTAAAATAAGAATTCAAAAATTATGTAGGTATCAGTATATAAATTTTTAAATTACCTAAGAAACTCTCTCAAGAAACCATGAAGTGCTATTACAACTTGAAGCAGCATGGCTCAAAACATGTAATTTATGATTCTACAGCTAAATCTTTGCAACTTAATAATAGGTATTAGATTCCATTTTAATATACATATTGCTCAGTATTGCAAAGACAATTTTATACATTCACACTCTGTCCCGTGGTTTTTCAGGTGATTTTATCAAATAGCACAAGTTTCAGCCTAAAATGTAACATTTCCTGCAAGGTAGAAGCTTATTACAGAGACATGTCCCTCTATATCATGATGCAATTTCTGTTGGCAATCACCTGCACGAAGTGGGTTTCAAACCCAAAAGCCAAGAGGAAAAATATTATCAAAACAAAAAGACAAATACCAACATTTACAAGGAAGAAGGAATACAAATGACTTACATCGATGTCCAGCTCTTCAGTTCTATATTTGTACAGTGTACCCCTACATTCTTCTTGTGTTAACTATAAGGAAGAATAATATTGCCATAAAACAACTTAGTTGGGCTGTGAAAAGGAAAGCTACTGTTCAGCTTAAGAGTTTTAACACAGAAAATCAGCTTTTGCTTGAAAGGTAAACCTGCCCCATTGAGCAACACATATTTAGCCACTATACATTAATGAGGGGAAATAAATGGAATGTCAAGCAGACTGTCAGTAGAGTGGCATTAAATGAACAGGCTGTTTCTAATGCAAACAGCAGTTTCAAACACGTACAACTCAATCAAACATGGATTATGCAGGAGGATGAAACTGCCAGAGTACATCTAAATAATGGTGCATCACTGTGTCAAAGTTTTGTTCTATGAATTCTAAATACAGGGGCTCCTTCTACTCTGGGTGAACTGTTCTACGGCCACTCATTCACCACAGGCAGGATGATCTGATGTGAAGCCCAAACCAGAGCAGAACGGCCTAAATTTACAGCATACACATAAATATCTTGTTAGAGATACGTCCAATAAGTGCCACCACTTTTCATATTATTTCCTCCCCTCCAACAGAGCATTACCAGAAATGCCACAAATGGAAGCTCTTCTATTTTATCTCTGGACCTAGGCAAACTTGTTTCCCTGTGCTACTCAGGATGCAAAGTACCTCAGACTACTCTCATACAGCTCATATAAAGTTCTTAACTTTTTCAGTCTGTTACCAGTAACAACATTTTAAAATATTTTACAAGAGAAAAGGCAGTTCCACATTTTAGAGCGAGCTGTCATACAGAGTAACTACTTAATATCCTGCACACTATCAACCTTCATATTCCATTTAATTAAAAACATCGTGTGTACAGAGTTCCAACAGAGATGCCTTCCTTCCATGTGTCTGTCAGAATTAGGTTATTTTTGACTTAATATTAAAAAAAAGACTACTGAAACACAAATTAGGGGACACTTTATAAATAAAAGGACTAGGGAAGGGTTCATGAGACAAGCATTCCAAACATAAAATAAATCTTCAACACACTAAAGTGTTTCATTTCACGATATTATGTCCACATACCTCATGCAAATGTACCTGGTGACAATACAGAAGTATGAGTAGTGTATTAAAAACACACGATTATTTTCTTTGAAATGGACACTTCATGAAAATGAATGCTGGAATATGAAAAAAGCCACAGCACTTTTGCACCTCATGGATGTCACACAAATTGAGATATCTATTTAAACTCCCACTATTGTAGAGTTGTGTTGTTGTTTTGCTGTTGGTTTTATCACAGTGAGAGAAAAATGAGGAATGGAAATATTTAAATAAAACTCATAAACATGGCCAAATGTCTTTAATTTACAGAGGAAACTTAGTTATATTTCACCACATGAAAGGTTTTACAGAAGGAAGATTATCCCCCCTATTAGATAAATACACCTTTCCAAGTCACTGCTCAGCGTTTTATGTGGCTTGGCTGGAAAAACATACTGCTTTTTCAAGCCAGTATTTTTTATACTTTTTTGTTTTTTTTTTTTCATTTCAACCTTAATTATAGCCGAGTTAAAAAGAGTTTGCCAATTCAGCATCCCTACCCCACTGAAAGGAATACATCTTAAGTACTCAGAAAAGGAAAACAGATTTTCAAAGAACACTATAGCCGTGCTAATTCTTCTTATTAAAATCCTATCACACTTTTCAAATTGCTACCGACTTCTTGCTTTGGTCAGCAGCGCCAGTTCCACACAGCAGGCACTGCTGGAGAGCCACCTCATTTTTTAAGATTTCCACTGCAACATTTTACACAGGCTTAGCACAAAAAAGAAAACAAAACAACAAAAAAAAATCCCCCAAATTGTATTAATAACTTAATCCATCTCTGACAGAAGAGCAGCTCCACTTTCTCCCAGCACATGGATAAATCTGCTCGAGGCGGGGAGCGCGGAACGCTCTCGCATCCTGCTGGAAATGACCAGAGGAACTGCAGCAGACAAAACACAACTGCACATTTCAGGCAAGGCTAACAGCCTTGTAACCCTGGAAAACCCATTATTAACAGCTCCAGCGGCCAAGTGATCAAAATTTGTACTTTATGTCACGTCCCACAGACGCCTCTCCTGCCAGGCCATCCCTACAGAGCCTTGGCCAGGAGCTCCAGAGCAAGAGTGCCATCTACTGAACCAGTGACAGCAGCCTGCCTTCCCCTGGACACCTGCCTGTTCCAACACTCCTAATCCACTCCTCCTAACGTGGGGAAAACCAGCAAAACCCTCCCAGCCCTGAGACCCACAAACAGAGACCCTCTGCCATGTTTTTTCCTGGTCTTTTAGCACACGCAGGGCTGGGCCGAACGTGGATCTCACATAAAAGGAACATGACCTCAGCTGAGCCTCGCTCTTAGGGCAGAAATCATCTGTCATCAGCTGTACAGCCCCCACCTCAGTCACACTCCAGGGCCAGATGAGTCCCAGAAATCAGGGGGGGAACACCCTAAGATGCTGCTGAGACATAAGTGGTTGAAGGCATTCGAGTAGTTCGTACTAAAAACATTCAAGCGACAGCATTATTTCATGACTCTGCAAGCCACTTTCAGATTCCACTAGCTGCTTTGATTCTATAAATATGTGGGAGCATGTTTCACACCCCAAAAGCACCTCTGCAGGATGCTGCACTTAGGAAATTCCAACAGGACAACCCAGATAGTTTTGTTGTTGAGCACAAGATTAAAATCAAGACTTCCAAGAGAGGCTTTTTTGTTTACTTTTTGCTTTTTAGAACACTTCTTGCTATCAAGGAAGCAGGGCAAATGGGTATTTAGCCCCACTGAGCAAGGTTCTCCTCTCACTTTGAATTCTGTGACATAAAGCACTTCAAACACAAATTGAAAATACAAGAATTTTAGCTCGAACACAATCCCATTGTGTTCATAACAAAACCCAAAACATCTCAGAATCTAACATGCCTCGCATGTTTAAATGTATGCAGCTCCTATAACATTAACAATAAGCCATAAGCAACACCTCCTTATGGAATCCTTATAGGAATAAAAACCTTAAGGGCTATTTTTCTGTGTTTTTAATGTATCAAGAACAATTATCCATGGCAAGACCTGGATGCTAGCTTGTTGCACTCATATTTCATTTTTTTCTCCTTGAAGGAATTCACACACATAAGAGGAATTGAGGAAAACTTTGCTTTTTAAAGTCAGTCTGTAGTGCTTTAGAGAAAAGGATTAGAGAGCAAGATTAATCTAATAGTAATCTACATCTAATACTCATCTAATGTTAGAAAGAAGCAAAAAAACCCCAAACCAAAAAAGATAGAAGTGGGTCTAGTCTGTAAAAATGCCTTTTTTTCTTGTCTGTACATAAAGAATAATTTCCCTGGCTTGTGCTTGTGAATTTATAGCACAGTCTGCAGAGCAGACTGATGTAACTCAAATGATTTAAATAACTCTGAAAATGCAACAAATCAGAAAAAAAGTGCCTTATAAATAACACATTTGAAACAGTGGATGTTTCTGCTGTTTTACTGAAGAACAATCATTACAGAAAGGAAGCAAGACAAATTAAATACAAACTTTTCTTGCTTTCTTTTGCTTAGCTCTAAATGAGCTCAGACATAAAACTGAACTGAAACTGAAGCTGGAAAAGTTCCTTTTCTTTATGCACAGGAATGGTTGCAGTCATCACAAACTATTTTAGCATCCTGACAACAAAACAAGATTCAGTCACTTGCAGAGAGGCTTCTCCCAATTATTTAAATCTCCTTAAAACTGCAGCAGGAAAGATGACTGTTAAACCAATTTATTTTCTTTGAATAAAAATAAAAAATTATGCCTGGTTTAGACTTGAAGTAAGTTGCCAGAACTTTAAACAGGTTAGTTTTGCATTACAAAAGTTTAGGAGACTGTTTAAGCAGTGAAATTTTGAGTGTATTTTTAGCCTAACCTGAAATTCAGTTAAATGCAACATCTCATACAGGAAAGCTTTATCCAGGGAAGCAGAAGATGTTGTTAACTCTCTATCTAAGGGCAGCTTCTGCAGAAGCCTTACAGCAGGTCAGGAGCACTCTGACCTGAAGAGGCAACAGGTTCTTCAGTGCTCACAGCCTGCAGGAGTCACCCTTTCTCTGACAGGTATGGCAAAAAAGGTGGTTTTGTTCCGACAGGAAGAAGCAGAGGAGCTGCAGCTGCCAGCAGAGCTCCGTCAGGGCAGCACTTGGGGATTTCCTGGTGTCCCCAAAGGCATGAGCACATTAGCCCAGGCACAGCTGCGCCTCAAATACGCCTATTTAATATCAGCAGCTCGGGCTACTATCCCCAACACATCTAAACCACCTCTGCTCATCACACACCTATTGATTTATTTGTCTTATGTACCCTTCCACACAAAACTGACTTGGTTGAAAAAAATTCTGACAGTTAGGCTTCCTAAAAATAATTACGACAAATGCCCACAGTTCCACTAATGGCTCGAGGGCACCTCACTTCTCTCATTCCCCTCCAAGCAGCTCCTCCAGGTTCCATGTTAAACTCATGTTTTGCACATGTAGGAGCACAAATCGGGTGGTCACGAAATCTATCACTCACAGCCTGACTTCCTTTGGAAAGCTCAGAGTTTCTGGGCAACATTTCTGGATCGGAAGCAAACTCACGATGTGGAGTTGACTTTAAAAAAAAAAAAGAGCAGGAGATTAAGCTGCAGCATTTTTTAGAGACATGTCAGTGATAAACATCTGTTTCCAGTGGCAGAAAATCTCCTTTTCTTCACACTGTGCAACCATTATGTGTAATTTTGGCTCACGAGGGCATAAATGCAAACTCAGGGGAACTGGCCAGATATTCCCTGGTGAGAACAACACCTCCGTTGTAGCTGAGGCAAGAAACTCCTTCAACATCCCCTGACGTGCCAGGGGCCATTCAGCTCAGCCCCAGCACCCTAAGACACCGCGGTG
Organism: Regulus satrapa; assembly: GCA_013396955.1. Classification (NCBI taxonomy): domain Eukaryota; kingdom Metazoa; phylum Chordata; class Aves; order Passeriformes; family Regulidae; genus Regulus; species Regulus satrapa. The sequence continues at coordinate 85,702 of VWZN01008369.1, read as the reverse complement.
CCAACGGAGAGGGATTGGCCATGCTCATAAGTTAGTGCAGGTCTCAACTCCCAGGCAATATTTCCATTCACATTCCCGATTGCTCTTCCATCTTCCCATTGCCAACCAGCACTAGGTAAAAGTGTGCATGGTAAAGTCTGCTGTGACTTTATGGACAGACACTGCCTTTTGGATTTACAGGCCCCAGATCAAAGCAATTTTGATCCTTCCTTTCTTCAGTGGCTAAAGGCTCGGTAGGTGCAAACAAAAACTTGTAAATCCACTTCCTAGAACAAAACAGAATTGCCAGAAATGACCAGGTAAACGCCACTCACATGCTTTTGTAGTGGTCAAAAGAAAGAAGCACCTTTGAACACTAATTGCAGAGAGTCATGCTAAGACAAATGTTGGAAGCTTATTGGAAGTTTCATGAATTTACTGGACACCTGCATAAAGCACCGACTAATTAAATCGTCTAGACAGAAAAAAAGTTAATTCAAAAGTGTACATTTAATACTAAACAACAAAAAAAGGCAGCGGAAGCCATGCTAACGATATTGCAGCGTTTCAGGAAGCATGGATGACTTGTGGGTTTCCAAAGCAAAGAAGAGGAACACCGATGTCATGAATAAATCTGAGGAACAACCAAAACTGTCACTAAGGAAAATTTTCGCAGATGATAAAGCAATTTCATTCACTATCCAAGACCTTACTTGATGGTACAGTTGCGGTCTTAGCGCCGAGTTCTCAATCATAGTGTGAACCATGGTGATTAAAGGTTCATTCTCTTTCATCTATTTCAAATCAGGAGGAGCATACAGCAAACATCAGTTTACAGCATGGCTAGATTTGAAAGACGACACTGTAAAATATAGCCTCTACTTTAATTCTTTCTAATAATGCAGTAGATTACATTTTAACCCATGCTTTTTATATATTCCATCATTCAGTAATATCAACATCTGAAAAGTTTAATAATATCAAACAGATATATCAAAAAATAACGTAAATGCTCAACACCAATGTAATATTTATTCACCAACACGCTCCCTTTTTAAAAATAAAAAAGCTTAAAATAACTTTGGCTTCGCATGTTATTGAAATGAAAAGGATTATTGGATTTTGCAGCAGGAACACTCAAACCTTTATCAGAAAACCTTTTAAATTACAGATTTAATAACTCAGCGTACATTAAAAAGATATAAGCATTCCCAGCCTGTGAACAGACTTATAGCCACGTATCACAAAATTCCTTTATATACTGCACTGATTTATATCCTTTGGAACTTTGAATCATTGCCTGTTGCATTTATCCACCCCCATACACAGGAGTGAACCTACTTTGGCACTGACCAGACATTTTTTATAATGATTAGTGTTTATTGTGAAGCATGCAAACATCAAAATCAGGTATTTTATTACACACTGCATACATTTAGGGCTTCAGAGAAGTGTGTGACCCAGAAGAAACGATGGGATTTTGATTTTAAAAAGGAGACTTTCCTAACAGTACAGGGAAAATTATGAAAACAGGTGGTTTTCTTCTCCAAAAGAAAACTGAAAAGTTACTTAATACACAAATCTCTTCCTATTTGTGTTGGAAATGTTAGGACCTGTTGGAAACTTTAGCAATACCTGTTTCAGGTACGATTACATGAAGTGTGTGAAAGAGCATTTATGATATTTCACTTTGTATTTATGTATATATATACACACACTCTCCACGAATTTGCATACCAAGGTTTTCTTCCATAACTGGAAATGCAACAGAATGAGTTTTTGATATCTTCTAACATTTCCTACCCCAGATTATTTAGGAAAAACGTAACTTGCATATTTGGAGCAGTATTTTTTTCATCTCATGGTAAACAATTTTTGCTTGTCGTAGACAAGGGACCTTTTTGTTGTTGTTGTTGGTTTTTTATCCATTGCAAAGTCTGATCAGCTGGTAAGTTAATCAGCCATTAAAAGGCACCTTAAGAAGCTTATGATGCTCTGCAAGGCAGGGAGAGATCCCTAAAAAAGCAGCCCCTAGCATTTACTCCACCCTCTCCAGTACCCACAGAAAATCAGAACTGACACAAGAAGTTGTTCTCCCTCTAAGTTAAAATTTTGTCCAGAAAGTGGGTGCATTCCAGAGAGTGGTGATACTAAAAGAGATCTCAAAAAGAAGAGCAACAATAAGGCCCAAAGTCAAGCAATCAAACTACAGCCAAATGATCAATTAATAAAAGAAAAATTTCTCTGAGGCTCAAATATTTTATTAGGAATATAGAGGTTTGTATGCATTTTTATTATAGGGATTTCAACTGCTTCAACCTTCTAGCTAATACCTTTCAACAAAACTTTAAATTTTTCTTTTCTGACCAATAACAGACAGCACCAGAATTAATTTCTGTTGAACTGTTTGAACTTTGGTTAAATCCAGATAAGAAAACAAACAATGTGTATTTATTGAAATGACATTTTGAAGCAATTTTTTGTATTCTAGAAGCTCCAACTTTACAGGAGCTCTTCCAATATTTTTACTACTACTGATGATTAATCAAGATTATCTAACCCTGTTTGCAAAGGCCAGCTATATCCAGAAATAGTCTGAAATCTGAAAAGTCACAGTTCCTTAAGCCCTTATGGAACAAAGATCAAAAACCAGGCAACTGGTAAAGTAATGCGAATCAAAGAGCATTGATTTATTTTTTTTTTTAAATTTTAAAATTTGAGCAGTCAAATACTTTTTTGAGCAGTGCTTTTCCCCTTGGGGATCAATGCTTCCAAAAAAAAGTGACCTTTAAGTGAGGAGTTAGGATCTCGAGGGAGCAGCTACGTGCCACAAACCTTCTAAAAGCTAAAGCTAGTGCACAAATAAATCAGAGTTATGTGCTTTGGCAAGTCCCATGCTCAGAAGGTGAGCAGAATATCTATTTTGTGGTCTTCAAGGATTATCATAAGGCTACTCCCAAACTGAAGCTGGGCATATTCACATGGAATAAATGGCTCAAGGAAAATACTGGCTTGCTCATAGCTGAGGCAAGCCTTGGTTTTCACTTATTTTAGGGAAAAAAAATTTTTCTACAATAAAGGACAGGTTTTAAACCCTCCGTGTAAACATCAGAATCATTACACTCATAGATTCTCTCCAATAAGAGAAGTCAAAAAAACTGGGATTAATATCTCCATAAGCAAATCGAAGCAACAAACCCAAATAAAACACAGCAGTCTTGGCTTTACTGCTTCCTACATCAAGTAAATAACTCTTCCCTCTGAAGAAGTGATATTTCACCTTTCCTTTTTTTTTTTGTATTGATGTAGTATAAAAAAAATAAATATAAAGCCCTTGCCTCCTTGACAGGTGAGCTCATATGAACAGCTACTTTATTTCTGAGTGGGTATTTTGTGTTTTGAACTGGAAAGCCAAGCTACCGACAGCTGTTCTCTTCCTCCCTTTTCCCAGCTGCCCCCTTGGCATCAGCTGGGACAGTGGCTGCCTGCCAGGACTGACCTCTCTGCTGAGGTGAAACCCTTTTATCCATTTCCTCTCAAGCTCCCTGAGGGTAAAAGCAGAGGCAGCAGGACCTGAAAAAGCACTTCCCTCTGCCCTCCAATCCGCTGGCCCAGAAAGAAAGAAGGAAGCGTTTCTCCCACCTCCCTGAAGGCTTTTTTCACCCTAGACTCCCTATCCTTGATTTATCCCTCTCCCTTTGAGGAAGGGGAAAAAGAAAAAGGGCAGGGTCAGCCACTTTACCTTTTCCAGATAACCTGGAAAATACAAATTAAATCAGTACCCTATAAGCTGCTAACACAGGACGTAGAATATTAGGCTGAAACACAAAATACATGTCAACTCTATCCACACCTCCTTGACCAATTTCAGCCTACCTATTTCCAGAGCCACTTTCAGCATCTCAGAAAAAGGGAGATGAGGAGGAGAAAACACCAAGACACTGAGGATGTTGGCTGTGGGACCTTCACTCCTTTGTTTGACAACTTCTTGTTCAAGTTCTGTTTATTTTTAGGCACACTTTGAAAATAGAAAGGAACTAAAAATTAAAGTCCCAGCTCAATTATTTTAACTCCTAAACATCTAAACAATTTACATAAATAGCTCTTTCAAAGAACTGGGGAAAAAAAGACTAAATGAAATTAAATTTAGTAAAATCTACTGTGATCAACAGGTCTGGGGTAGGGAGTTTTATACAGAGCTCAATAGTAAAGGGTTTCTCAGCCAAAAGAAAGTTTTACTACCAAGATAAAATTCAGAAGTGTACAAAAAAGACCTGTGTGCTGGAATTCTTGATAGTAACAGAGAGGTACAAGTGAGACCTTGGCCATGTCATTATTTGCAAGGGAGGAAAAAGCATGTCTAGCTTTTATTTGGGAAAAAAACCCCAACCTTATGTTGTGTTTTGGTTACTCTTTTTTGTAATTACTGGGTACAAATAAGTTGAGGAGACAACTGGCCTGCATTTAGGAGCACACAATAAAAATCTGATAATGCAGAAGACTGGGATCCTCTGTGCACTCAATAAAAAACCAAAACAAAACAAAAAAAGAAATCACCACTGCCTAGGGCTGCTAGCTATGTCCAGAACTGATTCCTAAATGGCATCTCTCTCCCAACTCTGCAAACCTTTAGCCAGCAGTGTGGTTTAAGAAGAAAAAGGTGCTGGACAACCATTTACTTGGCTGAATGACATCAAAGAAATCACATGGGTATCTGTGTGCCAAGACTTTTCAGTCTTCCCCCCCCTCTGAACTCCAACAACAACAACAAAAAAAATTCTGAAAGCATAATACAAAACCATCAGGAAATATATCAGGAGATTTCTAAGCATTGCCAGAGCAAAGAGCAAAGCATGATTTTAAACAGGAAATGAAATATTCTCAATTCTTGTCAAGAAAACCAGCAAATCAGCAGCTAGCTTATTGCAGCAGAACAGAAGTTACCTTCCCCCTACACATGAATTTTAGTCTGCCTGAAAAGTCACCTGTGCAAGCTGGTAACAAATGTACTATTTATTGTTGTGTACAGTACTGAACTCTGGGACTGGAGCCCCACTACGTGCTATAAGGAAAGCAGGTCTTGACACTATTTGCAGAGATTAAATACAAGTGGAAATACCTAATTTAAGCACACAGGACATTTAAAATCCAGAGAGGGTAAGCTGGTAACGAGGAGGAAAGGCCTCAATTATACTGAACGAAATTTTGATGTCTTAATGCTTTCCAATATAAAGGGAAATTGATATTTGGCAAAGTAATGAAAAGCTATAAATGTGATACCACCCCTAGAAGCAGTGGTACTTACTCAAAGCAAAAAGACTCTCAGGGGGATTTATTTCCTACAGGTAGATGACAGTATTATAAAACAAGAGAAACGAATATTCCAACCTGCTCTTCCAAGATTTTGTGATTAAGATAATTTATTTTAGACTTGATTTCTAAGTTTTACTGACTCCTCACATCTCTGGTATGGCTCAACTATAAGACTTACACACTTTCCTAAATTAATGCTCACCACATCACATTTCTAAATTTTATCTGGGACACGTGAAAGGAAAAGAATTACTATTTTGCATCTTCTACGTAGACAATTCCCCCTTTTAATGCTGTCCATCACACTCCCAAGCTTGGCTAGCCAAGCAGCAACAACACTTTCACACTTCCCATCAACAGTTATCCTTTCTTGACAATGAATTACACTGCTGAAACAGAACCACTCCCTTATTCCAAAACATTACAGACTGGAAATATTTGAGTTGGATGAAATATTTTGCTCTAATTTAGCAAGCAGCATGTCCCTACTGTTTTGGACCTCCTACAGCCCCTTAAATGAAACAATATAGACATGTTTAGAAATGTGTTGCCATCAAACTCTATTGGCCACAATTTGGCCCTGTTTTCAAGAGGTAATAGGAAAATAAAGTCTCTAGGAGAACCAAGCCCACGGGAGAGTGAGTATTGTGTGATTCTGTGTATTCTGTGCACAGCTGGGGTTTTTAACAGCTCACTGAAACCCCAGCAGAGCAATCTATAGAATATAAAAGTTCTAAGACTTGGTTTTAAGTGTAAGGCTCAGAAGTTTCAATAAAAGACAGATTCTTACAGAAAATAAGAATCTTTGTATTTTTAACCAATAGTCATCCAGTTGCTTATTTTAGTTCTGAGCACTTACGACTTTTATAACTGCTAGCAAAAAAAAAAAATCCACTTCAAAACTTTGCAAATAAAACTTGTACATAAATCCCATTTGGTCCCACAACAAGGTCCCAAAAAGAGGTATTTCATATTGTGATTCTTCACTTGGCAATCAATTATGTGAAGACAGAACTGTACCCTCACTCCGTAAGACACCAGAAATTGGAAAGAATATATTTATTCTTATATAAATCCTTCAGAATGAACTGTGAAAAATGAGAAAAGGAGCCATGCTAGGATTTCTTTAAAATATATCTTCATGTTTGACCCCCAATTAATGTCCTGCCTTCTTCATTTGAAAAACCAAAATTCTCAAGAAGTACCCATTTTTTATAAATTGCATGTGTGTCATATTAGCTTGGAAACATATTAGGACTGGTTAAAGGTGGTGAAATACTATAGTTAGTGTTATTATGAGAAGGAAATTAGGAACATATTTAGAACATAAAAATGAGCTGGTGATTGGCTACTGTTTTCTGACAAATTTTAAATGGAGGATTTTTTTTTTTCCCATAACAGCTCGAATTTGTGACGGATTAAGATATTCTGTGCTGTGGGCATCATCCAACTTCATAAAAAGCACTGAAAATCCTTCTCCCCAGATATTTCCAGCTTTGACAGGAGCAGGCAAAAAGCATTAAGAAACACAAACACACAAGTAAATTGCAAATCCCACCTGGTGATCCAAATATATGGCATTCCTTTGAAGGTGATGTGAAAGAATCTCATTCTAGCAGGCAGCAGAGAGGAAAAGGAAAGGGACAGAAGGTGCAGGATGCATGAAAAGAGCTTTAAAGGATGTAAACTAGACAGTGACAGACAGTTCTGTTTTATGGAGAAATATAATGCTGGTTTTAAATGCCTTCTTTTTGGTGAACTGTTAACGAGTTCTGAGCCCGAAACGGAAACGATGAAAGCTTGCCACGAATCACGAGCTACTACATTTCATTTGGCTTTACAATATAAAACACAGCAAGCAATTAAGTAACACATTATGCAAATGTCCACCACACGGGCAACTATGAACCCTTTGATGAATTCGTGTTTTAAACACGTCCTGCTTTTCAGAAATATCACAAATGAGACGGAGGGTGCATAAACAACAGATTAATCTCAATCCACTACAGCCAATTTTGCTCGGAACACCGATCGATCAGAACCACCTCATGTTAAAGGTGAAGCTACTTGAAAACGCTCCTGTGTGAATTTGACTCGGCTTATTCCAAAAAAAAGCAATAAAGCAAAACCTCAAAGGGTTGATAGCAGAGCGCCCCACACACACACACACACACGAGGAGGATTAATGTTACTCTATTCTACCCGCACGGCAGCCAGGGGAAACTCTGCACAAAGCCAACTGTGATGAATGCATGACTTAGCTGGTTAGTGAGGATGGAGCGTGACACACATCGCTGGATAGCTGACCTTTGGGCTGCTGGCCTCAAGCTTTAGCTGCATGAGCTGTGCTAGTGTGTGCTCCCGGATACTACTCAGCTCCGCCTGCTGCCGTCTCAGCTTTATGAGCAGCAGCGTCAGCTCCTCCGGCTGAAGGAGTGCGGCGTGAGAAGCCAAAGAGCAGAGAAAAGGTTAATTGGTACCCCGAACAACACCACAGTATAGAAATAAGGCACGCCTTATTGCTTTTTTACTCCTCCAGTAAAGTAAGGTGCGCCCTCCGGAAAAACTCCCCCAATGGAACACTTCCACATTTCAAATGAAGGGCTAGCTTCTGACTGCTCAAACAAGCAAACGCCACCAAAGGCAAACAGTCCGTATTATGGACAAAAAAGAAGGGGGGATTTTGGCAGGGCAAAGTCTGTGCAGTCCCTCAAACTTTTCCTGACGTGCACGTCAAATTGATGATACTGACTTAGGCTTGGGGGAGACAATTCCAGCCCTTAGGATGTCATTGCCTGTACATGGGCAGCCCTTTGAGCTTGGTGAAAGAATCAAAAACATGCCCTCAAGAAAATGTAGTTTTAAAAATAATTCTTCAAATGTATGTGTCAAATTTGAGGGGAAAAAAAATGTGATGACAGACCCATGTTAACTGAACTACCTCAGAAATAAAATAATGCTGCCCAAGCATGACAAAAATAATTTTCCATCCCACCTTTCACAGGTCTGAGGCCTCCAGTTATTTTACTGCTTTGCTTTTATGACTAAGCTGTACAATACAGCCTTAGGAAGGGATGAAGAATGGCATTAAGACTCAAGATTACATATATTATGGAAATTATGGAAATAAAATCCAACTCAAATAGGTATTTGTCAGGTAATTCCACACAGATCAGCATAGGTCAGTTTGAAAACTCTACCTGAACCATTCCTGGCAACCATTTCTATTAGCAGTACTTCAAAGAAAACAAACCACTGAACATCACAAGTATTTCTGTTACGTTCCTGTTTGCTTCTGTTTCTTACACTTCCCCAGAGGTCAGCCTTACAAGAGGTTAAATATTCATCCAGCATCCTGATTTTCCCAACAAGCCCCGTGAGTTAAACAAAGCCCAAACACAAAACCCTCCTAAACCTCTGCTTGCTCTCTCCCACAAAACTTCCCCAAAGCAAAGAATTAGAGAAAAGAGCTCTAGAGAACCACCCATTAAAAACACTGAACTCAGAATAAAGAGGGAAAAATCCCTGAGAAGCAGAATGGCACTGGCACTTTTGTGAGTTCAGAGCAGAGGAGCCCACAAGAGGGAGCAAGGGATTCCCACACAGCTTCAGCTGGCAAAACCACTTGTTGCTTTTGAGGGAAAACCAACACCAAGCCCAAACTGTTTAATGGCAGTTTTCCTTCTTACAGTACTCCTTTTCACTGCCTGCACTTACAACACTGAATTTCAGAGAGTAAGTGTAAGAATCCAGACTGCTATGCAAGGCATATTTTTGAGTTCTCTCGTAAAATAGGCAGCAGTGCTTTCACTCTGTAAAGCAGCATCAATTCGAAGAACAAGAAGTCTTATTTTTAGGAATATGAGAACAAAAAGTAGCACCTTCAAGCAAAGGGAGCAGAGATCCACTTTTTCACAATGTACCAAAACTCCTTTTGGAGTTCTGACCCAAGAAATGTCTGGAAGGCTCCAGCTGCCTAAGACCAGCCCACAAAAGTTGCTGAAGGTGCCAGAAATTTGTGCTGGGAAGTGCAGGAAACAGGGCTTGAGGCAGTGGAAGGACTGGCTGCCCACAGTATGATCAAAAAAAAAAAAAAANGATGGTGCCCACAGTATAAACAAAAAAAAAAAAAAAAAAAGAAAAAAGAAAAAAAAAATTCTGTTTTCTTAATTTGTAACTCTCTCAATCAGTATTTTTGGAAGGACAGTGAGATGACAAAAAAGGAGACAAAAACTGGTAAAGAAATGACATAAATTTAGGGCAATTTTTTGGCTGAGAGTCATGTTTCAGTTAGGAAAGTGGACAGTATTCACCAACATCACTTTGATGAAGTAACTTCTATGAGAATTTCAGCTCTACCACAGTACAGTGTTAGAAAGGACAATTTTACAAAATGCTCTTTTAGTAACTTTAACATTTCCAAAGAGGACAAAACTTTACTTCTAGGATTTTCTGAATAATTAATGGAGAAATAAGTGTTCTGTGATGTAGTCTACCCTCTCCCAGGAATTTCAACAATGTATCAACCACAATTAAAAAATAATAAACCTGTATTTCCCAGTTACTGACTCAGCAGTTACACGATAGTCTCAGAATTCTGTGGAATCACAGACTAGTTCTTCCCTTGATAAATTAAATAAAGGCTACATTTAAAGCAAGCTTTTAACTAGAATAAAATTTCAATGCTGCATCTTTATATTTAAAGGATTATTCTTAAAAATCCCCGGTTGTACCAAATAAAAATCCAACTCACTGTTTTGCCTTGGAGGCTCTGAGGAGTAACAGGCTGTAAACTCAGACCTGCTGGCATCGACCTTCTGTCAGGCACAAAGACATGCTGTACAAAAAAAAAAAAGCACAGTGTGATCCACAGTTATTACTAAGGACTCAAAAACTTTAAATGCTACAACAAAAAGTCAAGCCAACTTCCCCCTCATGAAAATTTGCTGTGATTTGTGCCAGTCACACTCCCTGCTGATCTTCTACCTAGGTCACTCAAGTAGTCCATCTCTCCATTTTAGAAATACCCCAAATAATTTCATAATTGATTTAATTAACAATCCGCCTTCATTATATTGCTGCCCTATTGACAGACTGAATAAGTTTCAGCTTTTCACTTATTTTTGTCATCAGAATTAATGATCAGGCCCTGCCAAGCACAGCTCCACCTCTCATTTCCCTGTGTCTTGAATTTTGGATCAATTTTAGCTTTCTGGACAGGGCACTTTCCTGTTCCAATCATATCAGTAGTCCAGGTATTCAGAGAAAGCATGTCCTGAGTCTACTCTTCCATTGGTTTTGCAGAGATATATTTTGCCAGGAGTATGAGCAGGCAGAGTCTCATATAAATGACCTCCTAGAAGTGAGCAGGAATAAAAGATAAAGGAAAGGACCATCCCTCCTCTGCCTTCCTATATGTAGGAGCTTTTCTCAGCTGACTTCAGAGCACGGACTGATACACAGGAGATGGTTTTTCATGTTCAGTCTCAGATGTTTGTGCTTCTTATCAGCGCTACAAGGGAGTGAGTTCTCAGCACCTCAGCTTCTAGGTAGAAATGGCCATGACAGCTTCTAACTACAAGGGCTTTTAAGAGTCAACCTAACCAATGAATAAATGCCAGCTGGATTATTTTTACTTTTACCCCAATAATCAGACAGCTGTGACCCACAGGGCAGCATTTTAATCCAATCACACAATATCACCAAACCATGGAGGAGAAGGGAGAACAAGAAACAAGAAGCCAATGCTCTGAAACATCCATCTTACTCATACACCACTATACCCCAAACTCTAAAGCTATGAGTTTCACCCTGTGACACTTCTATCCAAACTCCACACCCACAATCCCAGCTCCATCACTCAATTTTGGGAGTTTCCTCCACGGCCTCAGGTCCAAGGCAGTGTTCTGCTGAGGGGCTGCCCCTGCCAGCACGGGGAGCCCAAATCCCTCTGTGCCCAGGGCTCTGACACCTATACATACAAAAATACACATTTTCATACTTCAGCCAGGGCCAGGGGTGTGGGAAGCAATTCTTTCCCTGCTAATGCAGTTCAGAAGAATACTACTACTCTGTGCAAGCAAGGAGGAAGCAGGGGAGGATTTGTGACTCAGCACTGGGCCTGAGTCAGATCACTTCTGGGAGCCACTCTGAAGTGGTGGAGCTGATGCACCATCCCCAGCCACGAGCAAGGACTACCCACAAATCACATTTACTACTGACAATGCACCCAGAGACTGCCACTACACTTCTGTTTCCAAAGCACAAACAATATAACCAGTAATATTCCCCAAAGTGGATGTTTATCACTTAATAAATGCAGACATTAGCTAAGAACATTGAAAATTATTGAATATTCGCAAATATGAAATGTTTTGTAGGAAATTTAATGGAAGCCTGGAAAACAACAGGCAGTTTTAGCACGAAAATGTTCCCAGTCATTGCAAGATATCTCAAATAAGCACATCTACAATGATTTGTGAGAAAAAAACACTGAGGACTTTCTTCACCAGTGCTGCAAAGGGAACTTGTATGACAGTTCGTTTAAGGACAGCTGAACAATAGCAATTTCAGGAAGCAGTCTTTTTCTGTCTTGCTGAATTCTCAAAATATTAGTGGCAGATTGGTAGATAAAGTAAATTCTGTGGGTGTAGCCCAGCATTCTTGGGGCTGCAGGTGTAGTTTCTATTGCAAGAATAACAGGGAAGGTCGGGGAACAGCAAGAAAAGACACAACACAGGATAGAAAACTAGCTGACATGAAAAGAAATAAGGAAGAAATTTTTTTATGCTGCAGTGGGGCTATTTTGGAGTAGGCAATGCCATTTAAACATATACAAGCAGTCAATTCAAAACCACATGCTGTAAAAAACAAAGTTTTGGCATCTGCTCACTATATTCTCATTCCTGCATTTTCAAACTGTGTCTCCATGGACTTCTTGAACTGAAACAGTCACATGCAAGGGGATACAAATGGGCATGTGGACATGAACACAATGGCTTTATGTTTGCCAGGTCTTGCAATTTCACCCTTGTCTCATCCTTTGAGGTGAGAAAGGACCAGCAGAACAAGACCAAAAGCCACAACAAAGCCCAGCCCTTCTTTCTGGATCCTTTTCTCTGGGGAAGCAGCTGAGGTTGAGGATCCTGTGCCTGACAGGCAGACAACAAAGCTTGTCCTGAGCATGGTGGGCACACAGCCCCAGCCTGAGGAGGGTGATAAATGTGCTCATGGCTTGGGCTCCTGGGCTCTCTGCTGGAAGAGACCTCTACTACCATCAGAGAAGCATCCCTCTCCCCTCCTGGGGGCTTCAACTCCCTTTAGTGGCCTTTTGTTCAACGTGTGGAAGTGTCCACTTCAAACGACAGTGTTCATCTTTCCAGTTCCAACACATGTGGTAGCTCTTGCAAGTTCAGCCTTGCTCTCTAACCATTTGATTTTAGCTAAGTGGACATCAGTCTTTCTGTCTAATACATAATACTCATGATATGTCTAATACATACATTATGTCTAATACGTAATAAAGAGTATTTGAGTTGTTTTATGCCCTTCTCCAGATAGCCTTTCCAACGCATCACTTGTGAACAAGTTTTGAAAAGGTAACAGCTTAAAAAAGGTAACAAATGCTAACAAGGAATTCTGCAAATGTCAAAGTCCAGCCAGGGATGATACGATTACAGTCTTGCAGCACATGGAGAAAAACATACTGGTGACCAAAACTGATCTTCTTGCGCAAATAACAACTGATATATTATGAGGAACACTGTTTTAACTTCTCACAGTAGAAGAATTGGAGAATACTGGATAAATTCTAGAAGTTTCTGTTTGGATGGCTATCTATGCAGAAGTGCAGCACTGTATATGACAAATATAAAGCCCTGGAGAGGAAAATTCACCCAACCTCTTAATTTGGAATAGTGCTTAATGGGCACAGATGGGACTGAGCTCTGGAGAGACACACTGGCATAGAGGGACTTCAGGGGGATTTTGGGAACCGAAAAATAGAAAGTCAACGAATGAAAGCCACTGAAAAACCTAAGATCTCAATGTAGATGGGGTTTAGATGTTAAATTTACCCTACTGATTTCAAATAATCGGTGTTCTGATTACCCACATCTTAAAGATAGGGGTGGTTTTTAAGTTAATGGCAAAAGCTCGCTCTGTAACTAATTAAATACAAACCAAACACAGCACAAAAAACTCATGGGAAACAGGAGGTTTGTATAAAAGATACTAAATACTGAATGAAATACCAGCATAAACTGCTCAACATGGAACAAAATTATCAGGAAGCAAAACATGGCTGACAGGACACGTAGTACACACCCTGCAGCACTGACCCCAGTGATATTTCCCAGATATGTGAAAAGCACTGATTATTACATTTCCAAAGCAGTTGACACATAAGGGATGCCAAAGCACAATGACTCTGTGGGTGATAGGGATGTAAAAACCTTAAAATCCAACATGTGATAAGCAACTCTGCGTTGTTTAAATTGTTTTCAGTTGTAGTTATAGATTTTTTTTTCCCCCCTGCATAAAAAAAGACACCCATGAATAAAGTTTTTAGAAAAATGCTCAGGAGCATTTAACATCCGAGTGAAGGAGTAATTTTTATTTAATTATTTCCAATCTATTATAACCCATGGCAACACAGGCATGCTGGATGTAGCAGGTGTTTGGCACATATGGCACCCAAGTTTACAACTCTTCATGTCTCCCTCTCAAAGGTCAAGCACTAAGGTTGTGTGCATTTAGACTGATCTTCAGTGATCTCCCTAACAGCTCAAAGGCATAAAAAGGAACAATATACTTGGCTTGCTGCTGGAACCCAAGGCAGCCAAACTTGCAGCTGTAGAACAGAAAGAAATGTAAATTCTTTACATGTGTACAGAAGCCTGGGATTTTTGAGTCTTCTTGGTGCTGGAAAGGAGTTAGATTTCTGAACATGCATAAGGTATTCTGAAAAATTTTCCTATTGATTCCCCCTTTTTTTTTGTTGTAGAGAAACACATTATCATGGACAGTACTATCAGGACATGCTTTCATCATCTAATTTTTAAAAAAAACCCAAAAAACCCACCATTCTTTACTACCCTTAGATTTTTCAGCACTTTCTAAAACCAAACCCTTCCCCGTTGAAAACAGCGACGCGACAACCTCCGCTCTAAGGAAATAAAACCACGGCGCAGCAGCACGAGCTTTCCACCAACCAGATGCACCCTACCGCAGAGCCCTGCGAGCAGAGAGCCTCCAACCGTTCAAACGAATCCATTTTTACCTTGGCGTGATGCGTCCTGTGCCTGCGATCGATGGTCACGTCCCCCCTCTGCACGGGCGACGACACCTCGGAGCGGAACGCCCGCTGAGGGGAGTAACCCTGGAACCCGGCCAGGGAGCCGTGCGACGGCGACGTGGGGATGGAGTGCATGGTCTGATCCGAGATATTCACCATGGTCTTGGGGCTGCTCAGCGTGCCGTGCCTGCCCAGGGTGCTCTGCTTGTTGTAGAACTGGCGCTGCTGCCACTCGTAGAGCTGCCACATCGTGTCGTCGCGCATCGAGCGCCGCTTGTCCTCGGCGCTCGCGGCTCTGTCGTAGGCCGAGGGAGCGACGCTGCACAGGCTCTCTGGGCGTGCCTTGCTGTTCCTGGGCAGCGTCCTGTACCCTTCTGGGTAGCGGGGCAGCACCTGAGCTCGATGGCTCGGCATGTTCCTCGGTAGCGTCTGGTAGGAGATGATGCTGGAACGCAAGTTGGAGTTTGTTAGCGGGAAGAGTATGGCAACGTGAAGGTCGCTGACTGGGGGTTGGGTTTAGCCAGATCTCAGCCCTTAAAATAACCTGGATGCCATTTAAAAAGCACTCATGGAAATCAAGGCGGCACTTCAAGAATCAGTGACACTGACTGAGCGCAGTGTAGCAGCCAAAAGTGGTTCCTTTCTCTCTGATCAGCTCTTGCTAGTACAGTCCACATTTCATCTTTTTACCGGCTTGCCAGTCTAGCAGTGTCAAGTTTTGATCAAATATTGAAGCAGGTCAAAGTTTTTAAAGCTTTTAAGTTCTACACCATTTCTATATGCTTTCCATATTTCCACTTGAAATGCTCACTTTTTCAAAATGAAAATATGTCCTGCTGTTTCCCTAAGAAAACCTTGAGAAATTACTACAGACATAAAAAAAAAAACTCAAACCAGTTCTTTTAACAGCAGTCCACGGAAAAACTGCAGTAATTGTCTAAAGAAATTATATTTCGCAATTGTCAAGGACAAGCCATTCTGTATCAGGCACTCAAGTGAAGCAAAGAGCAATACACACCTTTGTTTGGCAATAATATTTTACTGCTTTTCAACTCAGATACAAATTAAAAGGCTTATTTCTTTAATTTTTTGCCCCATTAAAAATCTGGAGTTCTACAGTCATTTGGCAACTTTCAGCATTAGCTGAAATACAAAATTTTCTACACCAAGGATCGATGCATGCCTAAGTATGACAAAGCACTTCTTCATTGTTTTTTTCCAGAGGACAAAAATCTAGGTCATAAACACTGATTTATTCATCCCTTATCTAAAATGCAAATAAGCACCTTTTAAAAAGCCTTTTGCTACAGAGCTTGCATATGATTGATGCTTGCTTACAGACAACAAAACCAGCCTCAAATTGGACCTGATTTAGCCATGAGAGGGCAGCAGCTTCCAGCTGCACCCCACACTAACCCAAACTGAAATCCCTGCACCATGAAGCACCAGAACCTGGCAGTGGTTTTGAATTATTTCAGCACCACCAAAAACTAAAAAAAAAAAAAAAAAAAAAAACAAAAAAACCCCCAAAAACCAAAAAAACAATAAAAAAAAAAATGTTGTNCCCAAAAAACCATTAAAGAAATGATGTTGATCAAATGGCAAGGTAAACCAGCATTATGCATGTGAGAGCCTTATGGAATAACTATAATCAATGATGGTAAAACCCACTTTTCACTGAAAATAGTTAAGCTGAGTATTTACGATCACCTGTAACATTTTGAAGATGAAAACTGCTATAAACATGTACAAAATCTGCTATGGTTTCTGAAGCTTTTCAAGAATTAATGAAGAATTATCCCCACTCTGTATTGGACAGCTTTTCATTCTTGAAAAAAGAAAATTATAAAAAGGGAAAAGGGATTCTAAGTCCTAGTCTTCCATTGCCAAATCTGTTTAAACACCTCTACATTTCTTTACTAACATACCATTAATGAGAAGGCTTTTGTCCATCTCCATATTTAAAATCCAACAAACAAGATGCTTTTGAGCTCCATTTCTAACTTTCAAAATGTAATTGTAGCTATACCCCATAACAGCTACAGTATGGCCTGACACTTTATGAATATATTTAGTAGCAAGACACACCTCACTCACTTAAGCTCCTCACACATTTTATTAATTAAATGGGCAGTGTAATCCTGTTGGCACCTTTAAATATCCCGAACTTGTAAAAAAGCTGCCTGGAAGTTCTCACTGTGCAAAGACATCAATTTAAAATCTGCGTGCAGCAACTTACATTCCAGAACGTTTAGAAAGACAACATAATCCACCTTCAATTGGTAAGCCATGAAAACCGCAAGAAAGCTCAATCACCTCGATATTATTTTACACAGTTCAGTGAAATGAAAACAGATTCACTGTCGATTCCAGCCAAACCCAACTCCAGACAGAACTGCACCTTCCAGCTGCCCTGCACACAAGGGGGGACTTGGTGAGGTTGGGTCTGAGGCTGCAAGGTATTTCTGCAGCTGTCATCATAAACAGCTCCGTTTAACTGCCCCCATACGAGAAAAAGCCTTCCATTTGTGTTTACAGACAATTTTAGAGGTTGTCTCTTGGGTAGCAAGAGTGGTTCTGGTGTCTGAGTTTTGGGAAAGCAACTTTCCTGCTATGCCTTCAGGGGCTCAGCTCCGCAACGTCATTAATATCTTTGTCCTGAAACCTCAAAAGAGCCTTTCACCCTAAAGAATCCAAAAATACCAGCTGGCCCCAAATACAGAACCTCCACATAAGAATCAACAGAGGGGGGCAGAGTGAAGATGGAAACCTGGTGTTTATTGCGGGCATTTATTATTTAGGATTAAATTTACACAGGCAAGGCAGAGAGGCTCACATCCTGGGTGAGCAGCAACAAAAAACATCACTTAGTACCAAACAGCCCTTCTGGGTTTTTTTCACATTTGAGAAAGACCACTCAAGTGAACCACTTTTGTGAAAAACAGGTTTTCTTCATAATTCAATCCGGCAAAATTAAATCAAATGGTACAGAAGTGGAATGTGTTTATTTTATATTTAAAACACATTTCTTTTTCGTTTTAAATAAGTTTGCCTTCCCCAAGGCAGCATTTTGTTTATGTGGCTTTTGCCAAACTAGATGTCTAGATCCATGGAAACAACAGATAACACCTCCAAGAATTAAAACTTCACTGCCGTCATTCTCATTACTTTTTTGGGCAACCAAACTACTGAGAGGTCAGAGCCTGTTCCTCTAAAAAAATTAGCAGTTGTATAGGGAGCTTTTTTCATTCTATATTGAGCAAAGCTAAGAGCTCCTCTTCTCTTTCATATACAGTCATTTATTGAACTACTTTGTTAACATTTTAACATTCATCCCAATTTTTTTTTTCTTTTTTCAGTCTGACACACCAGAGATACTCAGTTGGGTCCTCCACAATTTCTCCAATGCAGACAAAATAATACAGATGCACTAGAAAGCAGCTTTGTGGGAAGAAAACTTTCCCCCATTAAGTAAAGACTGCTTTTTTCAAAAAAATCAAGTTAGGAGTTTTACAGGTCATAAACAGCCTTAGGATCCTCTCAGCCCAACCTCAAGCTTTAACACAAACCAGAGCTTTTTTTTCTACTCAAATTGACCAATTTTGATTCTCTTTAAATTTTGGTCTCCAGCCAGAAGCTGGCAACCTGAACAAAAATAAAATTTTAAATTTAAATGAAGCCCTATTTAAAAGGCATCACTATATACATTAGAAATTTGGATCATTATTCAAGGTGGTTTCCATGCAAAGCAAAAAAGATAGCTCGAGGCCAATTCTCCTTCAGTTTGGTATTTTTATGTAGAACTGCATTTGAAAGCACTTTGGTTATCAGTGCCACCCTTATCTGGGCAAACAAGTGTTCCCTATACTCGAGAATAAAAATATTGTTAATTAGTAACATATTGTTAATAGCACTTCCCTCTATTTGATTCCCACAATGGAATCAGTTTTAGGGTTTTTATATTTGTTCACCACTGAAAAATAGCACAGCTATTCCAATTTCTTCTCTTTGGCTGCAAGTTTTAAAGACCAATTTAAAAAAAAAAAAAAAACTGCATCAAAGAGCTTTCTGAGTTTTCATGATGCAAGTTTGAACAATAAAATAAATGCCAGGGTGGGCAAGACCCTGTTTGTATTGCAAGTTCCAACTTGATCACACCACTTATGATGAGCATTTGGTGAAACATTCCTAATTATATGTAATGAAGGACTAAAAGCAGTGAGGAAATGTGCAGCCTTGGCAAGTGGAAGCCAAGTTCATAGAATTTTTTCCAGATTTTGCAAAAACTGAGAAGCCACCAGTGACGTATCTTGAAATATGTAGGGGAAACACATTTTCTAAACCTGGTTTATCTTAATCTCTCCTCTGCCATCCATCTATACACAAAATCCTTAATTTCCAGTTCTCCCAAGTATCTCCTGTGATAGCATCTCCATACTTCCTATCAAATGTAATATTAAAAAGCTTTTTACATTTTCCTGCTAGAGCTGCTCGTCTGTAAGGCAGCCTGGAAGACACGTCCCTATACTTCTGTCAGACAGAGAAATTGCTGTTGGCATGGCATTCAATATTGTCAGTCATTTTAAAGTCACATCATTTTAAAGCTCCATGAATAAGCACTAGAGCTCAATATTGTAACTGGGTGATAGCTAATTTCATGAGAAGAGAAGATTTAAGCATCAAGTTAGATTTCTGTGTCTTACTTTTAGATAAATCTCTCTTCATTTAAAGCTGGTTTAAAGTTTAAGTCTGAAAACTCCCAGGAATGCATTTTTAAAAAATCTAAAATATTAATACAAGGATTTGTGAACAACAAATGCAGAAGAGAAGGCAATTTCAAGAACAGTTTTTAAGAAGAAAAATAATTTTTATGACTGGTGACACCTTTTCCCTGCTAGGAGAGGGAAACTTCTCAAACCCAGAAAGGGTTTATGGCCACTTTTATTCATTGAATTATTACTGTACTTGAATTTACCAATAACCATTCAAATGCTAACAAAAAAAGCTTTCACACATCTGTTTTGAGAAGCCACCCAGGCATTTCTGGCAGAGCACGACGAACGATGCATTTCTGTCGCTCAGACCGAGGAGCACAGAAACTAACCCGGGTATCATTCACCAGAAAGCATTAAAAAAAAGAAACCCCACAGCACAGCACTTACCCTCTCGCCTCCTCCTCCTGTCCTCTCCCCCTCTGCACTTTAATCCACTGCTCCAGCTGCAGCATGGAGTTGGTTCTCTGCATGACCCGCTCGGCCTCGGCGTGCGCCGGCACCGCGCCGCCGTGCGCGTCCCCGGCGTCCCCAGCTCCCACCGTGGACGATTTGCTCTCAGACCCGTTCACGTGGACGCCCCTGAAGTGTCCCCCCGGAATGGTGCTGATGGGCAAAGTCCTGTACTCGGAGCCCAGCGGGTTCAGCTTGACGCTGTTGATTTTTGTTAGCGGTCTGTCCTGCCCCACTTTCTGGAATCCGTATTTTTCAGCTTCCAAAGCTTTCTTCTCCTCGTTTTTGTTGGCTTCTTTGTTTTTCTGGTTATGGTGTGCCTCTGGCTTGATTAGCACCCGGTGGTTTGAAATATTATTTGCCTCTCGAGGTGATGTATTTTCAACAGTGAACTTCTCTATTCTGGAAAGGAACATATGACAAACTATAATACCAAAAAACAGTTCCTTACAAAGAGTAGTAAAAACAATAATCAGAAGTTATTTCAGTGAACCCTTATCCATATATTTTACAACAGCATCTTGACTCTGAGAGAAAAAAACATCACATTTTCACAATAATCAAGGAGAGGTTGAGAGGTTTTGCTGCTGTTCTCTCGGTGTTCTTTCTCTTTTGTTTTTCATTTTGTTTGGGGACTGGAAGTAGCACTTGATTGGTTTGTTTTTTGGTTGGTTGATTTGGGGTTTTTCTTTGGGTTGTCAAGTGTGAGTATTGTTTTCTTCTACACTTTTTAAAAACAAGTTATAACATGAGGTTTATTTTTTGTGGTTTTTTTTTTGTTGTTGTTGTTTTTTTGGTTTTTTTTAATTAAACAGTTAACTAACCCCCTAGAAAAAAGTGTGTGCAATAGTAAATAAAGCCAGAGTCTGAAAAAAAGGGGATGTTCAGCTCCTGGAGTGCTGAAAATTCAAAGGGTAAAATTATTCAGTGGCTCTCCAAGAGCTACAGCTTCCAAATGTCAACAGCCTGAAATTCAGATGATTTTCAAAGTCAGCTTGTGATCCACAATACTGCTGAATTTAGCATATAATGAGCTCCTTTAAAGAAAGCAAATGACTTTTCATGGTCATTGGTATCAATTAGGTTTCTCTGGTATGTTATCACTTTGGCTGGCATACATTTTGTGGAAAATGACTGTGGCTTTTCTAATTTTAAGGGGGGAAATAGCTGCTGACTTAAGGAACCGTACCACAAAAATAATGGTATTTTTTGAATTGCTACTGCTTTACAGCACTGACACAAGTACTCAATGGGTGCAGTTCTATCAGTGATCTTCTTTTTAAAACTTCAGAATGTCAAGAGGCTCTATCTTTTGCCATACTGGGAGGACCTGAACTTCAATTCCAGCTCAAAAGAGACTTTTGGGTTTAGTTCACTAGAAAAAAAAACAACCAACCAACCAAACAAAAAAAACACCTTAAAATGTTTTGCTCTATGTTTTTTGGTACGAGAGGAAAGAAGAGGAAGAGATATAATTCCGCAAGATTACATCTCTGTAAAAAACCAAACTAAGAACAACACTTTATTTTAAGAGGATGTTGAATTAGCTTTTTCATTCTGTTTTGCATCTTTCTTTTGCAAATGCATTATTCATCTTTATATGAATATAGTTCAAGTGTCTGTAAAAAGGCCATCACACAGCTTATCAGGAGCACAAGAAGACTGACTACATACACAGCTGGAAGCATTATTGCTTACCCCAATCATGAAAAAACCCCATTTATTTTTCCCCTTAAGTCTTTAAGTTGTTCCCAAGGCCAAGAATTTGTGCCTAGGTTCCTTCTCAAGGTTATGGGTAAAAAAACCCCCAAATCTCCTCCTCCCTCCCACCTCAAAACTGCACTACCCAGTCTTCTACCAGAAACCAAAGGAATTTCCCAACGGAACGTGAATCAAAAACTCAATTTCCCAAGTAAAAAAAAAAGGGTGTCAAGATTTCAGTTTTCAGCCAGCACTCTGCAGTTTACAAATGAATATAAAGACTACCTTGCAAATAATCCTGAACCACGGGCATTAATATTGCCAGCACTTCTCAACAGCACCACCCACCCCATTATACAACATAAAACGTTTTACAGCTCTTTCTCACGTGGCTTTAGAGCAGAGGAAAAGGTGGAAAATCCATGGTGGAGAGGGAGAGTGGCATCTCTACACCACTCATCATACATGTGGCAAAGCCAAGCCTTGGCACTGTGCTCAATTCACACTCTCACAGTATTTCCCACTGTGTTTTAATTAAAAACCAGGGACTGCCCAAATCACCAAACTCTTTTTCCATGCAGCCTCATGCTGCATCACTCATTACTATGGTTATGCACAGCAGAGCCAAACATTTACATTTTGGGGATGGTGCAGAGGCTGAAGGACTGACATGCAAACAGACTGCTGGGCTCTCTTAACTTGGTGAAGCCAAATCAGCCAACTCTGTGTGAGCAAGGGATCTCTTTCCACAGTGAAGGAGCCAGATGGGACAAAATTATCAGAAACAAACGCAAGAAACATAAATCCATATGTATATTTGGCTCCACATCTACAGCCAGCTCCCAAAGACACATTCAACGAGGCTTGCAGGCTATTTGAGGAGAAGAGGAAGAGAATGAGCATTGAACACAGGTCTTACAGCATATGCTGAATGCAATTTATAGATTTCTGCAGCCCAACAGGAATCATATGTCCAACATGAAGTAGAGGGAAAGCAGGTTTATATAAAGAAATAATTCTGAAAGGGCTGGAGAGGGGGGGGAGCATGTGATTAATGATCAGATGGATGTGAGGACTGTGATCTAACGAAGCAAGGCAGAGGCATTTGAAAAGGAAAAGCCATCTTTTCCAGGCACACTGACGTCAGTAAACCCCCACTGTGGATGTCTCTATGCTAACAAGTGCTTTTTTGGCAGCCTGGCTTATGCTGTTCAGGGCAAGTAACTACAGCAGGAGGGGGGAAAAAAAGGCAATCTTTTCTTAGTACATGCTGCATCACTGAGGAGAAACAAAGGCTGCAGCACTCAGGCTGACAGTGAAAGGACAGCAGAATGACACTCCAACCCGGGAGGGAGATCAGAGGAGGTGAAATGGTGAATCAGTGTGTCGGTGGACACCACCAGCTACCATCTAGAAACGCAAGCAAGCACCCAGGGAGGGGGTTTGAGATCACATGTTGAGTCATAGGCTTCAATAGCTCCTCACTGACTGAAGCATTTGGTTTAATTATTTTAATAGGTCTCTCAGTACATTATTGATCTTGAATGTACTGTCTAGGTAAAAACAGAACTGTTTAGAAAGGAGTAATTACAGTTAAGTCAATAGGGCCAAATACTGTTTGTCCTTCCCTGCAGCCAAACATCAGAAAGGAATATTTCTGCTGTTAACAGAGATCAGTTCTAAGAAAAACAGGCACATTTTTACTCTCTCGCTTGAGTATCTCACTTGTGGTGTACACAGCTACCTAACTATATGTGGAAAATAAGAGTAGAAGAGTAGTTTATGAAAACCTTGATGACACCCCTTCACTCCCACCAACTTCATGTTTTAAATATTAATTTTATTTTTATCCTCTCCAAGGAACTTGTATCTGCAGAAAAATAGACACAAAAAAGTGCTAAAATTATTCAAAAGATTCGGTTTAATAGACTGTTGGATTTGATTTTCAGAGTACCATAAGCAGAAAGTATCTTGATTTCTAGGTTTAAAGAATGATACTGTAAAAAACTCTTGATTTATCACTGGGCATTTTGTATTAACAGGCAATTAAGAGTGACCCAACATCAGTTTACAGGAAAATTTAAGGAAGCAAGTTCTTTATTGCTCATTTATTGTATTGCAAGTATCTAGTCTGTTAGAAAACTGCATTCAGTACCATGTCAGAATCTCTAACAAAAACCACAAAAAAATCAAAGCAGAACTCAGAAACAAAAGCACTGCCAAATTTGACTGAACCAAAGCCATCTATGTTTGAGCTCCATATATGCCAAACTTAAGGTTATTTGGAGATGAGGTAATAAGACACTTAATACTTAACAGATTTTTACAGGGAAGGAACAGTATTTCTTCTGCATAAGATCACATCCTGCTATGTTTCATTTTAAGAACTTAAGAAAAAGCCAAACGAGAGATTCTTTAGAAAACAGCTGTCTTCATGAAGGGTTTTCTTCCTTATTATAGCTAACAGATACAAAACTCTTTGAGACTTAGTCCTGAAATCTATTTTCTCTGAAGTAATTATTTCAAGGCTACCAACAAAGTTTTCAAAGAGGTCTCATCTACTTCTGCTTCGTTCCGAGGTTCTTCGCCTGAATCAAAACAGCAAGATGGTGTTCTATAAGTTGCTTTTCTAACAGTGGTTTGGCTGCTGGCAAGGCTGTTCTGCCTGTGATATCCAGGCAGATATTCACAATATTGCAAATATCAAATGAAGGTCATTTCATGGGCTCAGAGAAAAGACTGAGAATGACCCCCTTCAGATTTGTTCCTCCACTAAGTGTTTATACAGCTGATTTTTGTTTGACGTGAAGCAGGCTTGATTTGGTTTAATAATTTCTCCATATGTAAATCAACACTTTATCTGCAATTACAAACCCGATTTTTCAGGTAAAGTTTACTACTACTAAACTTCTCTGGTACCTGTGTCCACGAGATTTTTTTAACTACTTTTTTAAACTTGGTTTGTCAGCATTGCTGACATTTTTTTTAGCTGCAGGGGTAGCAGGAACTAACAGAGTGCAGAGAAGATCAAGTGACAGCCGCCATCAGCAATAACTTCTGTGCTGTCAATAACGAGGAGCTTTTAAACTTCCAGCTGATGAGGTTTCCATTACAGATGCCACGGAGCTGACCCAAGGGACCACATTCTGAGAGAAAAAGACTCACTGGAGAGACAGCAGCAGACTGTGCTCAGCCTCTGAGAGCACAACCCTTCCGGTGATAATTTGCTTTTCGTTGGCAACACACGGGCACAGGGAGATAAGGCTCCAGATCAGGTGAGCACAAATTTGATGACAGCTTAATGATGAGCAAGAACGGCTCCCCACAGGTTGCCCACAGGTAGGACTGGTTAATTTAGCCAGAAACTCCAGCACTGAATTGGAGCATGATGACAGGTTGAAGCCAAAGGCTGCCACCAGTTGAGCTGCTGCTGCTGTTCAGTCAGGAGGGCGGGGAAGTCAAACAGGCCGGCACCCAGTGTTTGTCACTGCACTTCTTCTGAGGCCACTGGCTAGAGGGATAGCTCTTTTTTGCTTTTCTTCTAGCTCCTGATAATCAATATTCAGAACAGAACACCGATTGCTTTTGCTGCTTCAAAATTTTATCCAACACTGTCCAGTTAGTAAGGAGGTCTTCCATTTACACTCTATTTTAAGGACCACTCTTTCACAAAACAAATCAAACTAAACAAGAGAAAGCAATACACTTGTCCCACTGTTTTGTCAACCCACAGTACCTTTTCACAGGCTCTGTTTGCACAAGTGCTGCATCTATCATGGCTTTCATCCACAACTCCATTTCCTTCCCTGTATCTGTGCAGAAATAATAGGTCCTCATGTTTGGATGAGCTGCCTGATTGGAAATGACATGGTCATTGCAATAAAAATGTAAGATTCTGTAAAAGAAGAGAGGCAAATGTTGTTAGTGCATATTCACTCTAACGCGTTCTCCAGTAAGATTTCTGCAAATAACATGCTCAGAAAAAAGAAATAAAAGGAACACGACAGTGTTTCTTGATCACTGCGTTCATATTTTCAAAATAGCTGCCTGTAATTTGCAATCATAGCTGCTTCTTCATTAATACATTAAACAAATAGCCCTTAAATTTCATCAATCTACTAAAAATGATACTGAGCATTCATTAAAGTAGATCAATAAAATTCTTATAGATAAGGTTTTAGCAGAGATTTTGGCAGTCTTAATGATAGTGTAAGTTTTAATTTGTACTTACCATAGTAAATAAATGATGTCTTGGTTAGGAGACCAAACAAAGTGCCAAAAGGAGCTCATAAAACAACAATAGAGAAAGTCAGGACAAAATGCTTAGTAATTTATGTCATGATTTAAGATTGTCATGAAGCACTCCTAAGAGTGATTCATGTAATATTATGATTTAAGTGATAAATTCTTATTTTTATTTATGTGTAAAGATACTTTGTATGCAATAACTAATGAACTTCCAGTAGTGGGATAAGTTCAGCTTCTGATGCTGGTCTACGATTCTAAAGCACCACACAAGATTTAAGATCCATGAACTAAAAAAGAAAATACTACTACTAAGTGACATCCATCCATTTCCCCATTCTAGCAATTATATCTATATCTACATCAGGCTAAATACTTGAAACTTTTGCTGCTCTATTATGTAAAAATCAGCCCCAGAAGCTGTTTGGCAATCCTTTTTTTACCTACTGACTCTGTAAAACGAGTTTTTTGTGACCAGGCTCCCGTGCTTCCAGCTGTAAAACCGAAGGGAGAAGCTGATTCCCTCACCTTAAAGGCATATTTGCGGTTAATGTGGTCCTCAGCAGACAGCACAGAGATCTGGAAACTAGGCAGAAGGATGCTCCCCAGTATTCCTTCTTCTTTCTCATCTGGGAATGCACACTCGGGTTAGAGAAACACCTCCGGACACTCAACACTTCACAAACCCCTCCAGCCACACGGGGTGAGCACTAGCAAGAAATTCAGCTCAGAGGAGAAGGCACGAAGAACCAGAAGCCCTTTGTGAGGAGCAGGGGGAAGTCAAGCCTCGAATTCAGGGACAAGAACACCACCCATCTGCTGCCTGCTCGGTGAAAGCACCTCAGACAACACAAGTGATTTCAAACCCTGCTGGCCTTAGAGATAATGTGTGCATTCTCCTGATCTCCAGCATATTATGCTACATAATCCCCATTATAATATTTAATTATGAATTATAGTTGTAATTCCCACAAAGAGTTTACACTCAATTACATTCCATTATTAAGAATGCATGCGTTTCAGACAATTTATTTTTAAAAAAGCCCTCCCATAAAACAAACACCCTTTTCCCAGAACCTTGTTTTACATAAAATTTTAGATCAATAGATCATAATAAAAAAATGGCATTTTAATTGAAAGCCACAACCAGCTTTTAAATCCAATTATACTTTAATAAAGAAATAATTGGATGCAATTCATAAAGTCAGTCTTAATTGTGTTTCACGTACAGAAGTTCTATTCACAGTCAGTATCTTAGAGACTGTCCCCCGTAACACCACTTCTCTTAATAAAAGACAGTGCCCACAATAAATGTGTCTACAAAATTAAGATAAAAAGAGGTTTTGCAAAATTTCAACGAAAAATTAACATTGCTACAATTAAAACGCACTTAAACAGCACCGCAGGACTATTGGTTATGTGTGGACTTAAAAATCTTTGCCAGGTTCTCATTTACTCCCTAAATTTTGAAAACCCAGACCCTTGGTTTAAGTTATTTATACAGGGAAAGTTGTGCCCAGCCATTTTAGTATCACATGACAGATTAGATTTAAAAATTATGATTTCCTGGAATTTTTTTAAATTGCAGAGCTGAGCACAGATTTATTCTGAATAGAAGGCAGAAAAGAAACAGAGTGGATTTGCTTTCAGGAACTCAACAGTACCTTCAAATATGACTTTAAATGACTGAAACCATCCCACCTTCCCCTCAAACATTAACTTCTTGCTAGCCACACACAAAAATGTGCCCTATCCCCGAACACCTGGTGAATATTGGGGCTTACTTTATCTGGGCTTTTGTTTGGGGGGAAAAGTTCTCTTTTCCTAGACGATATTTTGACTCATGACTGAGTAAATCCCAAACTAGAGCCATGTAACAGCATTAGGCATTTTCATTCACTGAGCAGCTGCACGTCTGCAGGACTCTGGTCTTTGTTAAACATTTTCTGCTGTACTCCAGTTGCAGATTTTAGAAACGTGTTTTTAAAAACCTGTTTCCAATCAAGCTTGCTTTTGTCTTCCTACCCCACTGCCCCATACCCATCTTTGCTGGTGGGCTGTGTGTGAACATCACACAAGGAGCAGAGCTTCTGTCCAGTTCTAAGAATTTTTATTTAATTTTTTTTTTAATAAAAAATAAAAAAGGTTTTTTATTAACCTCCCAGTGTGAGAGTGGATAGTCCTTCATGCCTCGGGGGAACAGAAAAGGAGAATTCTGTGAGAAAATGCTACGACACGATTTTTCTTTCCATCTATAAATTGTATTTCAGCTGCTAACGCTGAAATACAGCATTACAAATATTACAAATACAGTAACACAGTTCTGGGAGTTTAGTTAGATTTACTAACAAAACCAAAGAAACCCAACAACCACAACTGCACAGCCACAACCACAGTCTGTGGTTTGATCTGGGGGCAAGTGCACGACCCTTCTTTCCTATCTGTTCAGTGTCTGAGACAGAATTAACAGAAATATAAAAGGGTCTAGAAGAAATAATTTTTATATTTAATAATTTATATTTTAATTCTATTTTATTTTTTATTATTTTACCAGCCACTTCTAATACATTTTGGACTATCAGTGCATACGTTTAATTCCAGTTTAACAGTTTTAACTACTTTCTAACGAGTGATAGCTAAAAACTGCGTTTATCACATAAATAATGTAGGTTATTCTGCTTGTATTTCAGATTGCTGGGCAGAATAACACGTAGAAAATAAAAAGTAAAATTACAGAGCTGTTTATATTTATTCTTTGTTGGTTTTGCTGATTGCTTTTTAAAATTTTATTTTGACAAACTTCCTGCGCAGTGCTTAAATTCAACTTAATCTGTTTTTAAGGCAGCTATAACATAGCACTTTCTTTACAACTTTTTGAATGAGGAGCCTGAAGATGTGTTTAAAATAAACCTGTAAAAACACAAAGCCCATAATGACCACTTAGGTAGCCACAGGGTAGCTGCAGCAGTCAGTTGATGCCTCCTCAAATGGAATTTTAGCCACCACTTGGGGTAGGGAATGCTGTCCGTTTCCCTGTGCCCATTTGTTTTTCTGCTCAGGAGTATTACAGTTCATTATCTGCAGTGGTGAAGGGATCACTAACCCCTGGAACTCCAGACTAGAATGGGAAGCAGCTAATTATTTATTTTTTTCCCCTTGTAAAAGAAGTCTGATCTAGCTACATGAGGTTACTTATAGATTCTTTTGTTCCAAATACAGCAGAGACTTCTACTCGTGGAATTGGACAACGTTTCGTTTTATAAGTATTCATGAACACTGATTAGAGTTCCCAAAGGCATATATATATATATATATCCTCTTTATCATTCTGAAGGCAGAATTTCAGCTCCTCTGTACTATATCCCTTCCCTATCCCCATTTCAGCTACTTAATTCACATAAAAATCAGATTTAACCTGACATACTTCCTTTCTAGCAACAGAAGCTGTGAGAAAACTACAACCCAGAATTTAGTAACAGAGGTGGCTGTGAATGGGTTTGCCCTTTGAGCACAGCCTGGCAGGCAGGAAGCAATTATGTTAAGCTGGTAATTAAGAAAGAAAAAAAAAAGGGAAAGATAAGAGCAGCAGGCCTGGATATTGACAGCCATATAACTATTTTAATCCGTTAAGTTCAGCAGCAGCTTTATTTCTTGTTTGAGTGGCGCGTCAAAATTTATCCTCTCCCAGCAAAATCAGCCAACGCCGCCCTCAGGAGCTGAACTTACCTCTGTAATAGAAGAGACACAGATCTGAGAGCACGAACCACCTCTTCTTCCACAGCTTCATGCCAGTGCTGTCCTGCAGGAAGCACAGGGACACGTCAGAGCTCACCTGGCACTGCCCAGCTGGGCATGGCTCTCTTGGCTACTGCCAGCCTGTGACTTCCCACCCTGACCTGTCCCTGCACACAAAAGCTGTGGCCTTGGAGGGCTGAAGTCAGCGGGGACTCACAGAATTGTTGAGGGTGGAAAAGGCTCATTCTTGTTCAGCTCCTCTGGCCCAAGTGCCGCCCCAGCACTGCCAGGGCTGCCACTGTCCCCAGGTGCCACATGGACACAAACAATTGCACCTTCAGGGTTGGGACCCAACCCCTTCCCTGCACAGCCAGTTCCAGTGCTCGACAACCCTTCTGGTGAAGGGTTTGGTTTTTTTTTCCCAATGTCCAACCTCAAAACTGAGGTTATTTCCTTTTATCTTGTTACTTGTCACCTGGGAGAAGAGCCCAGCCCCTATCTCACTACAACCTCCTCTTAGGCAGCTGTAGAGAGCAGGGAGCCCTCTCTGAGCCTCCTTTCCTCCAGGCATGCTAGAGATTACATTCTACCGTTCAATTAAATTAAAAAATAAAAAAAATTAAAAGCTTTTTTCTCTTAAAAAGCAAGATAACACTTCAGGTACATCCTCCTTTGTTTTCTGAAGAAACTCTGTTGAATTTTGTCTTCTACTACCGCTCTTGTATCCAGAGCAAATTTCTTCCCCAAATAAAGTTTATGCCTACAGCAATTTAATCTTCTTCTATGCTTATAAGCAATTTACACCACACAACTCAGAATGAAAGACTACTGCCACTACTGCAGTGTAAATAAGCCAGAGCACTGCAGCACACACATCCTGGTAGAATCAGATTTAATAAATATGTTAATCTGTTCCAAGAAGAAAAGTATGTGTGAATTAGCAATATCCTTTTAGTAAATTGGTTTTGTGACAATGAAGAAGAGGGATTTTATAATAAAAAACTGTGGGGTGGGTCTGGTTGTGGGGTAGTTCCCCAGCCCAAGAAAAGTCAGGATAATTTTTAGCTTTGTATTTCAAGGTCTGCTCTTTTTGGGGTGGGGGAAAGGAGCTGCAAGAAGAAAGGATAAACCAAGCATTAGGTAGGAAACATTATTCAGAAAAAGTATGTTCACTGTAAATATCTTCCAAGAAAGGAGTTGGCTCTGGACTTAAAAATTAGCAGAAAAATGACAGACGAGGATCATTACACGTATTGAGACAGCCCACTCTCAATTAAACCACAACTGCCACTCTCCATGATTCCATTAATGTCGTTTTACCATCAGAGAGAAACCTGTACAAGCTCTCACTGTACATTTCTGAAGATCCTATCTGTTGATGAAACTCTTGACTAAATTGGCTTTTGATGATTACTACAACATGGCAATATACAGCGGCACCAAACGATTTCCTACAAACACCATCCCAGCACTTGAACTGCTCCCCACACAAACCATCTCCAGCACTGAGGAGGAGGACTGCAGAGTGGCTGGAGTGCCAGCCCAGGGAGCGGGTGGCCAGGGCCCCATGGTCGATATCGGGGCCAAGCTAATTTAAGAATGTTGTTAACGAGCTGCACACAGGCTCAGAGCTCACCCCGAGCAGGTCTGCACATAATTAGGACTTACAAGGAAAGCCTCGTACTCCAGATGGTTATGCTGTCACCCAGAGGGACTCGACAGGCTGGGACACGGGGCAGAGAAGGATTGGAACCTCAACGGGGAAAATGCTCAGCCCTCCATCTGGAGAGGAATCACCCCCTGCAGCAGCAGGAGCCAGGACTGCACCGCCGTGGCAAAGAAGGGCAGCAGCAGCGCAGCCTGCAGCAGCATTGCTGCAGCAGCTGCAGGGAGGACAGCCTTCTCCTCTGCACAGCTCTGGCTGCAGCACTGGGGCAGCAGAAACAGGAGCATCAGGGGCTGGAGCATCTTTGGTATTTAAGCAGGGTGAGAGAGCTGGGACTGTCCTGGCAGGGCAGAGAGCAGCTTAGGAGGCAGCAGTACAAATACCTGATGAAAAACTGTAAAGAATGTGGAGCCAAACCTCTGCCAAGGACAAGAAAGGAAACCATGGGCAAAATAAAGACACATGAAATCCCACCTGGGCAGGGGTAAAAGTTTTGTACTGTGAGAATGGTCAAGCTGCCAGAGAGGATGTGGGACAGACCTCATCTGTGAGGATATCCAAAGCCCAGCTGGACAAAGTCTTGTCTGAGACCCCCCAGCACATGGTGTGGTTCTGGGGGTGTCCTGTGCAGGGCCAGGAGCTGGATCCTGACATTTCCCTTCCATTCATTCCCTTCCTTCAGCATATGCCACAATTCTGTGACCCTGCTCGAGTAGGGGAGGTTGTGCTAGATTATCATGAGAACCTTTCCAACCAAGGGAACTGCATGATTCTGTGCCCCAGCAAACAGCAACAATATCTCTCACCTTTGTAAGAATTTTCCACTCTCAGCATTGAACCAGAGTAGAGGCCACAGGATGGTCTAAACCTGAGAAAATCTTCCACTAAAGAGACACTTCTAGATCTTATTATCTGAGCAGTTTTTAACAACTGACTCATCACCAGCACCCAGAGATGTATGCAAGGTCATTCCAGTCTGTCTGAGTAGGCGCAGTAAATGACAATGTAGATCAAAATTTACACACACACATTTGTCTCAGCTGAGTTTAAATTGTGACTTCTTAAGGGTTCTTGGTGGATTTTAAAAATAGATTGTTGATATGGCCTAGTGGGTTTTGGGGTTTTTTGGGGTTTTTTTTTGATTAAGCTACTGCACTCTGAATTCCTGCAAACCCATAACGTGCAAGTGGTACTGCAGAACAGCAAACCTACAGCAGGCTAGGACACTGTCCCAGTACTAAAGAGCACATTCTTCAGATTAGCTTGCACCCCATGGGAAAACATAAAATAACCTCTGGTTTTAGGAGGGTTATCTTTGAATTAAGGAAATAGACATACCTATGTCAAATATACGAACATGTGACTCCACTTAAATTTTTTCTAAATCTAATGTTTTCAATCAAAAAAGAAAAAACAAAAAAAATTTCCAACAAGAGAAACTTAACCCCCCCAATATTCTGGGTCATACACATTTGTCCCATCATCTTGACATGCCTGAAATTAAATCAGCTATTTACTACCAACATCTGCTTAGATTTTTTAGAGAAAATCATGCACATACAATCTACCAATGTTCTTTACTTGTTTAATGTCCTTATTAATTGAAGACCACAGCTTATACCTCTGTTCTGCTGTTGC
Organism: Regulus satrapa; assembly: GCA_013396955.1. Taxonomy (NCBI): domain Eukaryota; kingdom Metazoa; phylum Chordata; class Aves; order Passeriformes; family Regulidae; genus Regulus; species Regulus satrapa. Next base: position 52,905 of record VWZN01008369.1, on the reverse strand, counting down.
TATCGTTGCATTTTATAGAAGTGGTTGCCTTTTGTATTACACAGGAGAGGGGAAAAAAAGAAAAGAAGGGGGTGAGGAAGGTCTGAGTACCTGTTTGTAGAGCCAGCCTCGTCTGACAACTGGTGCATTAGGATTTCTCTTTATGGAGTTTGATCTCTTTCCAAAATTATGAACCTTCTTTGAAGATCGTGATGTCTAAATTGAATTGAACACGTGAAAGAAACCATGACATCAATAACTGTGGAAAAATCAAAATGCTTTTCTTTTCTTTCCGGGCTTTGTCTTATATGTGTTTCTCTGGGGGACTGAAGAACATAAACTCTACTCTTTTTTTTAGATAAATAATTATTGTGATGGTTCTGCTGGTTTCAGCATTTCTTTTTTTTCTTCTGCAGAGAATAGAAAGATAAATCCCAAGACAAGTACTAAAAGATGTTTTGGGAGTTTTGTTTTTTTTTCAAACAAGAAAAAATCCAACCAAATACATATCTGACCTTCTTCTAAGGTAGGCAAAATGCCTACTGAGCTGTAGGACGAAAAGTAAATTCACAGAACTATTACATAATTATGAGAAACTACATCACCTGGGCAAGAAATTCCACTCTGTCCCGCTTCCAACACTGACCTAACACATGAAAACTTGTTCAGATTCCAACAAGATATAATTCCCCTTTTTCCTAAAATAAACTCATCTTTTAGTATTCTTTCTTTGTTCTGTGATCTCTTGGTTGGTTTGAATATTCATTGTTGTATTTGCTTGCACTAAAGTCTACTTGGAAACCTTTCCATGAAATTCCAGCGCTCGTATCAACTGTTGCTTATACTTTTTACAATTTTGCAATGAGCACATATGATTAAGAGAAGTAGGAAAAAGAAAGCATTTTAGATTTCCTCCTTCTACTTGAATAACCAAAAGAAATTGCAAAAGGCAGAAAGAAACCTGCAGTCCTTTGCCAATTCACACTTCATTATTCTTAGCCTACACTTAGAGAGTTTGTGCACGAGCTGAACATTTACTTGTGTTTTAAATTCTGTAAGGATTGGTACCTCAGACACCATGAGATGTGATAGAGCAAAGGACACTCCTGAGCAGAAGAAGTAAAGTTCAAGTTAAGTTTTTAAAGAAGATAATCCTGTGTTTCAGCTTCCCTACCTCTGCTACTGAGACCAATCATGAGCTCAGGCCCAGTTCCTAAAGGGGGAAGGCTAAACAATTATTCAGGTTTTAGAAAAAAAAAAAAGGAGGGTGTGTGGAAATTCTCTCAACCACAGAACTAAGTTGGGTTTTACACACGCTTCAGAGAGAATCCCACAGTAGGTTAAAAATCAGAAAATGAGAATTTAATTTAAAATTATGTGCAGCTTTTGTCAGTGATGCCATTGACTGAAGAATACAATACTGCTTGGCAAAAAAAAAAAAAAAACCAACCCCAAAACATTACAAAAACTATGTGTGCCTGCCTAGAGTCTACAGCACAAAATGCATTTTTTATTTCTTTTTTGCAAGAATCGTGAGGGAATATTAAAACAGTCAGAGGGCTTTTAATTTCCCTTGGAGATACAGAAATTTGACTCAGTTCTGAAAAGCAAGACAGAGCAAGCAATTGAAAACCTAATTAAGAATAAAAGTAAAATACTTCCACATTATCTTCTGAAAAATTCTATCAGGGCAAAATGGACAAAGACTTGTAAGGAGCCTAGAGAATTGTAACACCCAGCTGTGAAGAAGGAACATAGAACAAAGAACATATAAAAATGCAGTTATAAAGTGAACTACACCTCTCCCTGTTAACCTGTATGACTGCTGTACTGGCATATCACACAAAAGCTGTGCTAACGCTTTGCTCAGAATTAATTAATAATACTGACACCTACTCTAAGTATTCAAGGTTCAAAATCCCTCAGGAGTGCTCCAGAATTCCTATACTTGTAAAAATAGCTAATGCATCAAGGATGCCTCTCAAGACAATCAGCCACTTCTGGCAAGTCTAAGGAATTCAGATAATTTGGACAGCTCTCTCTAAGGTAGGGCTGATCAAAACCCATATTGACTCCAATTTCACTGAGCTAACAGCAGAGCTTTAATGGGTTCCATCCCATCAGCTGTGAATACAAACCTCCTTTAATTAAATGCAGCATCACAAGTGCTTTCTAATTTTAGTTAATACAGAGAACCCTCCAGATGACTTGCAGTTATTTTGCCACACACTGCATAAGGAGAGTAACTTCACAACAAACTCTGAACCTTGAGACTATGAGTACTTTGGGATATTGAGACACTGTAGGTACATATGTAAACTAATTACGAGTTCTCAAACTTTAGATCACCTCCTCCTCTTCTTATGCTAATTATCTCAAACTGTGACAGGGAAAAGAGCCAAAAAACTGAGGGGGGTTCAAGTACTTTTGACCCCCTACAGCAAAAAACCAAAAAACAGCACCAAAACCAAAAACAAACAAAAAAAACTAATAAAAAAAAAAATTAAACAAAAAAGAAAAAAAAAAAAGAAAATAAAAGAAAAGAAAAAGAAAATAAAAAAAGCAGGACGTATTGTCCAGCTCCAGCTTCTGGAGAAGGCAAGGTGAAAGAGAGGACAGGGGATGAATGATCTGAGTACAGATCACTTGCTGGAAGGTGCAGAAGGAAACAAAAGTGAGCAGTCACACCTGGGGACCCTCTGAGCCATCCTAAGGCACAGCCTCAGCAACTCAGATGGCCCCAAAATCTGATCCTGTGGGAAGAACCCTGCACAGATCCAGCACTGAGCAAGAAGCCAGGATGTCCAGCCAGTGATATTCACTGTTTTCCAAAAGTGGAAAAGCAAACACCCAGGGTTTTGAACTCTGGACAACAGACCAGGCAGCAGCTGGGGCTGCACATTTCATCACCGTGCAAGTGGGTTTTTCTCTTTTCTTAGCTGGTAGAAAAACACAGGATTTATGTGAGGCTTCTTTCCCAACTTCAGAACTAGCACTAAAGTCATTAATTAACATTAAATTTATTGCACGTAAATTTGAAAAATACAGGTTGAGAACCTTGCTAGTAAAGAATTTTCCTGCATGTCAACTCTGGGAGTACAAATCTGTATCTTTGTTAGTTTCAACTTCTGTTTAAAAATATGTTTCCAGTGTTCAGGGCTTAAATTATCTTCCAAACCACAAACCAACACGATGCTGATTTCTGGATTTTGTAGGCACTTTCTGGATTTCGTAAGCAATTTTTGGAGCCTTTCAATGCTGCAGTTTTCCAAGAGCTCCGTGGGTTTCTGCCTCAGCATTTCAGCTCGGAGCAGGAGGTTCCTCCAGAAGCAAACCTCCCAATCACTCACTCCTAATGTGCTTTGGTTTGCATAACAAAGAGAGCTGGATTTCATTCAGGCAGGACTCAAATCCAAGACGCACAAGGAGCACTCCTGGGCTGGCCTGAACACGACCCATGAAAACAGAGTGCAGACGTTCAGCTCTGAGCACCAGTGATGCTTTTCAACCCCCCTCCTGTTCACTCATGAGCCTCATCCCCGTTCACCCGAAATTTCCAGCTAACCTGGATCCTGAGCACACCCAGGTATTTGGCTGCACCTCCACTAGCCGTTCTGAGCTGGCTTGAAATACCTATAAAACAAACGGCAGCAATGGAGAGCAGCAGACCTGAACCGTGGAGGGTGACTGGCAATGTGACTGACTTCACACATTAAAAAACAATTTATGACATCTAATCCTGTTTGTCTAGGTAGTGGTTTTAGCAGCAGGAAGAAAAAGAAGATAAAAGAAGACAACTACAAAAACGATTTCTTAATTCTACAGAGAGGTGANTCTGTGAGAAAGGTGCTCACTTTATTCTGCTGATAATCAGGGCAGCAATGGAGAGCAGCAGACCTGAACCGTGGAGGGTGACTGGCAATGTGACTGACTTCACACATTAAAAAACAATTTATGACATCTAATCCTGTTTGTCTAGGTAGTGGTTTTAGCAGCAGGAAGAAAAAGAAGATAAAAGAAGACAACTACAAAAACGATTTCTTAATTCTACAGAGAGATGAAAAGAAATACTTCTGTGGCAATCTGAAGCCTGTGGGTTTTCACAGCCAGGGCTCTCAGTGGCTTCATGTTTGGAAATGTGTTTCAAGCTAACAGGAAATAAGCAGCACTTAACAGACCTGTAATTTGTTATTTGGCCCCCTCATATACACAGTGGGGAAGGAAAATAAGAATTAAGACTTTTACTGGGCAGGAACTGATTTTTGCCTCACATCATGTTAGTCTCTGGTCAGCAGCAGCATTAGACTCCAGAGAGTCTTTCTGACACAAAAGAGAAACTTCTCCAAGTTCCAGATCTATCTGGGATCAATTAATAATTACCGCAAGGAGGAACTTTCTCCTCCACCCCTTAACCGTCTGAAACTTTAGTTGTACCCCAAACTTTTTTCCATTCCTCATTACATTCCAGTATCAGGTGTGGCCATGAGTTATCTCTGAGAACAAAAACCGCCTAAAAAAATTGGTTTGGCAGCCACACGAAGCATCCTTCTCCTCTGAAATGAATTCTCTGTAATTTCCCTTTCCAACATTGTATTCCTGTTTCATTGTGCTACAATACACCAAACCTCTACATATTATATTCTGAAGTTAAGCATTTTAGGCTCTACTGTTTGAAGACATGAGTAAAAACATAGAAGAAAATCGGTTTTGTATCCAGGTACAACCCACGGGCCTTTTCTATAGAATCATCTTTAGAAAGGATTCAACTCATTAGCCTTGAATAGCTGCCAGAAAAGGCAGACTGATTTTAGCTGTGGTTCCACTTTGCCAGCAGTCAACCTCCTCAAAACAACACTTTTTAAATGGTGTTGCACTAATTCAGGCAAATTCACATCTGAAAACTGATGTAGAGTAATTACAAATACAGCCACGGTAATTATATTAATATTTTATGGGCATTTAAGTAACTGGAACAGGAGGAATGAACAGTAGAACAACAGTCTGTTTTTTCAAAAGATGATTTTCGTGAAGGAAGCGAAAGCGACATTAATCAATGAAAGTAAAAGAAATCACAGTAACCGGGCCACAAAAACCTCAATTTCCTTCTCAAAGACTGTGAAACAAAAGGGCATTTTTAACATCTCTTTTGAAAGAGAAGTGTGAAAAACTTTAAGACACATGCTCCTAAATTGTAATTCCTTTTGCCTATTTAACCTGAGATTGCTTCCCAGAAAAAGAATTTCAGAGAAGTACCAATGTAATTATTGCACTCTACATCACTGCTATGACTCTAACAAGAAATTACCTTGGGTTTTTCCCTTGGCTGTTTTAGGGCTTAGCTGGTTTTGAGTTTATTTTTTACTGTTCTTGTTTGGGGGTTTTCTCGTTTGCTGTATTTTAAACTGGTTTTCCTGCATGGACTTAAACATGATCATATGAAAATTGAGATGGATTTTGTTACTGTTCATAATACATCTGTGACTCTATTTTTTCCCCCCAGCAACATTAATAGATTAAGACACTTTTCTCATTAAATAGCAGTTTTCTTACAAAGGTCAAGGATTCTGCCTGTCTCATGAGATATTTAAAACCACTAAAAGTATCCAAAATGCACTTAAAGGAACCTTGCAATGTTCCTCACCACATGGTAAGTCCATTATTTCAATCCAAGTTTCTGACATTAAGGAATTTACTCAGTTAGAACGCAATCCAAGATTTATTTTTCCCTTGCAGGCTGGATTAATCTGCTGAAAAAGCACTTCTCAGGGTTAATATTTGCAATGACTACCTAAAGTATAGGGTTTTTCCCCTTGTTTAACTGTTAACTACTGGGTAGAGGAGATGACAGCTCTCCTCTGTCATCACTGATCAAAGCTGTTTTCTTGGTCTCTAAGAAAACTTAAGGCACTTCTTAATCTTGTAGCAAGTGCACTTTTCTCTCAGGAAGACTGAAAATCTTTTTAAAAAGCACACAATAGGCTCATCAGCTTTATCCAACAAACCTAAAGGCTGGTAAAAACATCTGGGCATTTACCTTAACCTCCTGAGAAACTGGGTGAATGGAGAATAAAACATAAATTAGGGTGACCCTAAGATTCTCCTGAACATTTAGCAGAAATTTTTCTAGGAAGCCAGGACTCCTGCTTCTGGTCCAATGTCACCTTCTGTCTAGCACAGGGTCACCTCTCAGCTCCTTGCACACAATTCCAACTCTCTGTGTTTTACCTGGAGGCATCCAGGCAATTGCTTGTGATGGAGCAATTTCTGCAGCAGTGCTGGCCCGGATGCCTCATCAGTCACTCAAAGTTTTGCCGTTCACACAGATCAGAAAGGTCAATTTAAGTACCTGCGAGTCGTAAGACCTGAGAAACCTGATAAAGATTACAGCTACAATGGTGACAATTTGTTTGAGACGCTTCAGTTTCCAAATTAAACATGGAAGGAGTCAAGTCCCCTGAAGAATATATAAGCTTTGTTTCTCTTTTTCACTGGTGTACTAACACATCGCTCTGTCTAGCACCTTGAGGAATAACTGAGTTATTTTAGTTCTAATTTATTTGGACATAAAGACTTACTCTGCCCACAGGGCTCATTGGATGAGCAGCATAATCTGATGCCAGATTATAGTTAGTTGCTTCACATATCATGCTTACTGGTCGCTCCTTCTTTTCTTCAGATGACATTGCTGCAGCAGTCCTGAAAATAGAATATGTAATAGCACTAGAACATGCTGTGTGTGCAGACTGCTAATAAAAAGCACCCCTAGATGTAGCCTTGTACAGCCTGTGCCCTACTTTTCCAATTTGAAAGCGATTCACACTTCATTGCAGAGTCACCCGCACTGTGTTTTGAACTCCAGTCTATTCTAGATGAATTTTAAAGGTGGTGTTAAAAACCGGAATTTCTCGGTTAGCGCCAAGTGTTGGTGGGAGGGAAAAAGACAGGTATGAGCGTGAGATGGAAATGGGAAGAAATGCTCTCCAAAGGCCCCGTCTGGGGGAGAATTTGGCCATTCCTGGAGTGAAACCTGATGGTTTTCACTCCACTCGCTGCAGCGATGGTGGTGAGCAGGACACCCAGAACCCAGACACCACTAAAATCCTGAGGCCAGGTCTGAGCTCCGTGCAGACCTCCTCGTGTTGCTGTGTGTTCTACAAAACTAATGCCAGGACAGCAAATCTGAGTTGTTATCCCGTGATTCAGAAAGTGCCCCAGCTGGCCAAGGAAATAACTGAGGAGAAACTGTCAGGCAATACATTCTAGATTAACAGCTTGTGACTGTCCCTCAGGAATTATAAATCCCATCCCTTTCTGGAGGTTTATTTGGTCGTTATTTAATAATTAAGTAATTTACTAAAATTACAGAATAACTGAAAGAACGAGAGGAAATTCATACAGCACATAAATGAGATGCATTTTTATCACACAAAAAATATGAGCTAGGCTTTATATCTTAAATTTAGTATAAAACACTTATCATTACTTTGAAGTAATTTAAACAAATAAAACTGCCTACATGTTGACGTGACTTGGAAAAAATAAATACTGCCACTAGTGATCACTGAATCTTCTAGTGATAAGCTTCATTATTAATGGGCTTTAAAACCTGTGTTTCATAGTGAAGCAGAAAGCACTTACTGCTCATTCACGACAAAAATACAGTTGTCCTGTGATGGCTGTCCTGTCACTGGATGTTTGCAGGTTACTTTTCGCTCATTATGACTGTGAAAGAGAGAGAAAGAACAGTATTAGGCAATAAGTTTTGGTTTTCCAGCTCAATTTTGTAAATCCAGTACATCAAGTGCATCTGTTCAGTGAAAACAATTTTGAGCATTTCATTGCGGCATATAACAATATAAGAGTACATACAAATGCATATATATATATACACACACACACACACACATATATATATATAAAGGAAAAGGATGAGAACTGGTATTGAAGAATCTTCATTATTACTCTGAAAAGAGATAGAAAACACCAGCACTGGGTTGGTAACCATTCTGAATTTTAAAACCAGTAAGAGCGTTTTTAGTTCATAGATGAACATAGATAATTCACTTCAGCTGTGATTTCATATATTTATAAATAGGATTGGAACTGGACAGGGACAAGTTAAACATGAGAAATATATAACTGTTCTGTAAAGATAAAACACTACTGTAAAAGCAATTGTTTTCATCCCCAGGACATGGGGACACTAGTTTAAAATTTCCGATATTACCGATAAATACTCAGTGACTGGAATAAGAGCAATGGGGCTGCAATATCACTGTTCTACTTTTGCAGGTGACAGAGCATCATTGTTTAAAAGTTGCCTCCAAACAAGAGCCTGATAAAAATTCCACTCTACTTTCACTGGTGAATGAACGGATAAGGCTTCATAAACCCGGAGTGCAAGATCAGAAAGACAGCCCAATTCTCTGCACCTCCTCTTGTGGGATTTCAGAAACCTTCCAATGCCTACACGGGGAGCCTGTGCTACAGAGCTGAACTGATGAGCTGGCAACTGCCAGCACTTTATCTTTGTTCTAAGTTCAGCAGATTTCTAAGTTTAGCCCCTGAAGGAGCTGCTGCTGCAGAAATATATCAATTACAATGAGGAGACAGGAAAAGAGACACTCGAGGACAGTCTGTGCCATCCCTAATTGCCCTGGTCATACAATGCCTCTCAAGGAAAGCAGCCCAGATTAAAGAGAATTCAGATTCAAAACATTCCTGAGGAAGCAGCCACCAGGTTTCTTTGGTTGTTTTTTGGTTTTTTTTTTCTTTTGTCCTCTTTTTCTTCCCTTCCAAAACTCTTTTTTCCCCCCATCTGACATTTCAGAAACTCTCACACCAAACCAAAAAAGCAAACAATAGAGATGAGGTCCACAACATGCACAAAGGTGAAAATAAAGTGGATCAGGATTTCTGCTCAGGGACTAAAACTACTCAGGTCTACCTGAGAGGAGGCTCATCCCATTTTTTGTTTTGGTTTTTTTTTGTTTTGGTGTTTGGTTTTTTTTTGTTTTGGTGTTTTTTGTTGTTTGGGTTTTTTTGTTTTGGTGTTTTTTGTTGTTTGGG
>VWZN01008369.1:0-43732 GCA_013396955.1 Regulus satrapa | reverse complement strand
TTTGTTTGTTTGGGTTTTTTGTTTGTTTTGGTGTTTTTTGTTTTTTTTGTTTTTTTTTGTTTGGGGTTTTTTTTTGTAGGAGTGCATCTCACTGATGACGCTGGAAGAAGCCACGCTCCAGGACTGCAGCGGGGAAGCCACACAAAACCAGGAGGGGAAGAAGGGAGAGGATGGGAAAGTGAGAGAGAAGAGCAGAAGCAGCAATATTCATCTTTTGCTTCAGGTTTGAGTCATATATAGCAAGTTAGCATTCCAAAACCACCACCAAACCCTTGAAGAAAACATCCATGCCAGGCACACAGATGCTGAGATGTAGAGGAGGTAGTTGAGACCACATTAAAAAAAGGCAGAAAACATCAGAGACATGAACCATGCTCCTGTGGATTGTACATAGTCGTTTCCTTCTAAAAAGGCAAGGCAAAGGGAAAACAGGCTTTTCTTTCCCTCAGCTTAGACACCAGTGAAACCTCCTGGGTGAACACTGGAAATTCAGCTCGTGCAACTAAAAGTGATGACTGTAAACATGTCTAACTGGATGAGTAGATTTTAAATACTTCCATTTGAAAACTTTTTCATTACTCATCTAATTATTGCGTTTTTTGGCAGTAATTTAGCCGGTATTTTGACAAGGCTCCTCAAAATACTTGCACAAGGTGTAGCGAAGCTTGATAATTTTTGTCATAACCCTCCCACATAACAGAATAGCTTAAGGCATTTGTTTTAAAATCCCTCTTGCAGAGCACAGAAAGCTTTATTCAAACCAAGCTACAGTTCGATATTCACAATCTTCAACATCCAAGTCAGACAGTTGTTCGGTCACACACACACACACATTTAAAATTTCATTTACTAAACTACAATAATCTATACATCATCGATAAGTATCAGGGGAAATAAAGCAAAAAAACATATTTTTTAAACTGAGAACTCTAATTTCAACTTTATGCCAAGTCCAATGAGCAATTCAGAGTTGAACTCTGCATCTTTATGTGTCTGTACTTTTATATGTGCTGAGAGAGTGATTCACTTTGACACAGCCAGCTAGAAGCCAGTGCCTTACTTTTTACTTATGCAGACATACAGCCTCTTCCTCCTCCTTCCAGCTTCTCCCATGTTCTCAAAACACAGCATAACCACACAAAGTCTTCTGCACTTTTTCTCAAGGCCATAACTGACCCTTACTATTTTAGGATCCATATTAATGACATGCTCAACACCAGAGACAAAGATAGGAAAAAACTCCCTGTGTATTTCATTTCTATTCACGAGCATATTCTTCAGACTTGGTATGTGGCACAAACTACTTCTCATTAATACCTGCTGCTAGAATGTGCTGGGCTCCAGAAACCAAATCTACAGTAAGATGAGATTAAGTATTTCAATACTAAATAAAGCACAGTTCTTGCAATGTATCAAGGTAACGTTCTGTGCTTGATTCCAGTAGTGGCAGAAGCAAACTAAACCAAACCAACAATAAATACAAAACCACACAAGCCTAACCAGACCAAAACAGCCTCACATAGATGGAAGGTCCATTTTTAGATATCTCAGTGCGAGACAATGCAACCAACTTAACTTGACCCCTTTTCTTCAGAATTTTCAAACTTCTTTCTAATCCTTTCCTCTGAAAACTGCAAACTTTGGCATCATTCGTAAGGTAGCTTAGTTCTGGCACATGGACAAGCCCTCAGAGCAAAAGGATTTATCCTGTTCAGGTTAGAAATGACAGGAACCTTGAATTTGACTCATGTTATTTGCCTTCTTATCTACTCTCTTTCTCCTTTCCATCCTTTGAGACTCAATCTCTTCAGAAGACAGGATTATTTTCCTTATTTTCTAGACATGTTCAAAAAACCCTTGTTGTGTAGTTTTAATCTACTTGCTAAATGTACAGTCAACAGTAATCTTTTTGTTGGCTTAATGCAATCCAAGGGCTGCTGAAAACAAAACAACAACAAAAGCCCTCAAATATATCATTCAGAGTTATTGTTTTATTTGTAAGCAGCAACTAAGCACATCATTCCAGGCGCAGAAGTTGCCAAAAGAAGTTCTACACAAGCAGATTTCTTTGTTTTTATTCTATTCTGTGCTCACAGGACTGCTGACCCCAAATGCTGGGCACCACTGTTTTGTCCTAACACAGTTTTAAAAAGTCAGCCAAATCGAAATTCTGATTGGTTTTGCTATTTTGAAATCGCTATCATCTTTGCCAGTATATTGCATAGGAAATTAACTCAGATAACTGCAGCTGGAAAGGAAAAAAGAGAGATGTAATCCAGTTGTACAGGACGATGTACAGAGTTAAAATGAAGGGTTAAGGCCATTCTTCCTCTGGAACAGAGCAGTTTGTTCCAAAGTGGCAACAAAGATCAAAGTGTACCAGGGTGGAAACAGTTGGTTTGGGGTCTCTCCATTGAATGATTTGGTTGAGCTCCCTGTCCTCTTAAAAAAAAAAGAGCCAGGCCAGATCTTGCAAAGACACATCTGGTTTTCTCCCACTCAAATTAAAACTAGATGCCACTTCAAAGCTTCTCCCATGGCCTTTTCTTTGTAGCCTTTATTTATGTGTTCCTCACTGCTAAGGCCTTCTCATTTGCTTATTGTCAACGTGGCCATCAAAGCAAAGGCTGAATACGAACAAAATCACAAACCAGGACACAACCTTCAAGAGGCTTCCACATCTTTTAATTTGGAAATGCTGTTCCTTTTGACAAATGAGCACAGAAAAACACATTTCAGGAGAATGCTACATCAAATATCTGCCTCCTAACATTTATTCTATGCCTAAAGTCTCTATTATGGATACACACAATCCCTATAAATGACAAATACACTCAGATATATTTCTTATCAGAAGCAGTTTTATGCATTTCTCATGACAAAATACTTTAAAAGATGACAAATGAGGCAAGAAGACCAAGATTATAAAAGAAATAAAGTAATTCTCTCTGCATTAATGCCGATTTTTTTGCACTGATATTTAAAGGTAAGGTTCAACTGGAAACAAACATGAGACAAGTCCAGGCCAATTCTGTTTGGCTTCTCTGAAGCCCTTCATTTCTCAACTGGGCAGGAGAGGGTGAATAAAATCAGCCATTTCTACCTTGGGGGTTTGCTTTGCAGCATAAGAATGTCTCATTCCTAACAGCAATAAATGCAGTTAGTTACCTAACGAAGAGTTGTCTGAACTTGGAAAAAATTTAAGTAAATGCAGTCCCTCCACAACTGCAAGCAAGGATGTGGTCTGTGGCTATACTGACACTTCTATTTTACTAAATCTGTAATGCCACATTTTACAGCAAACAGCAAATGCAAGCACTTTTTTACCAGCCTGTCATACCCTAGAATTTCCCAGCTTTTTTTCAATTAAGGTTTTTAAACAACCAGTTTGGAAACGGGGCTGCACAGAGGAACATCTGAGTTCCTGAGCATCAGGGGGAAGGAGACAGCCAGCCCCCAAGTGCTGACAGACCTGTAACACATCCCATACCCTGCTAAAATCAGAGTGCCTCTGACCCTTGGTGTGTGCACACGCTTGGGAAGGTGCAGACACAACTCCACTTATTTTCTTGGCAGACAACATAGCACCTAAACTGTGGTTACTGCTGCCACCATTTCTCTGGGCTGCTGTGAGTTTATTTTTTCAGGCAACCTGCCAGCTGTGTAGACTTTCCTTTTAAAGTCCTCCTCAGTTAGGTATACTGGCTTTGGTATCTTCGCTGCTGCCGTGAAAAGCATCTGGACATTTTTATACCACCAGCTTTTCATTTATTTTTATTTTCCGGTAAAAATTAAGCACTGCTGCCCCAAATTGATAAACCTTCCTCTCAATGGGACCATTCTAAACACACACTGATATTCCAGTGAAAATATTCATACACAAACAGCCTTTTCTCACTTGAGCAGATATGATAAACATGCTCTCGTAACACATTTCCAATGCAAAACTAAGTAAGCAAGAGCAAACATTAGAAAAAAAATTCCTTCAAAATCCTGGGATGAAATACTTGCTAAAATAGCACGCAGATTGATAAATTAACAATTCTGATTGATTGATAGATTAAAATAGTTACAGACTGAGGTGGTATTAATAAAGGACTCCTCTTTCTAATCAAACACTCCACTGTCAGAAAAAGTTATTGTTCTCAGAGTTCCCAGAACTTTGTGGGAGGTGCCTTTCATCCTGCAGGTAACATAGCTGGGAATCTGTAAAATACTGAGACTCAGTAAGCTGCGGTAACTTCTGAGATGTGCCTGCCATATGTCATCAATTTATGTAACATTTAATTATATTTTAAGCCCTGGGCACAGGGTCTAATACAGTGCCTTGACAGTAGCACTGCAGATGAAGAGAATGTTAAATTCTGTGAGTATCAATCTGCAGTAAAAATGACTAACACACTGATTGCTATCTGAGCTTCAGTTCAGGAGAGTAGCAAAGTGGCTGTTAGAAGGCAGAACTGCCATGAAATCCAAGATTTAATTTAACCTTCAATGGTTAACGACCTAGAGAGAGTCCCAGAGCCACAGCAACGCAACAGCAAAACCCTAGAATGTGTTTTCCAAGAGAAGCAGGAGCTGGAGCAGCACGGCTCATCAGCAGGTGCTTTGGGGACCAGAAGCACCACCAGACTGTCCCCTCTGGCTGCTGCCTGTTCCTGTAGATGCCAGGCTGCTCATCACCACCATCCATCCCCTGAGAGCTGGTGGACGGAGGGAAGCAGATCTCATCACCGTGCTGTGCTCAGCCCTGGCCAGGCCCTTCCTGCAGGGCCCCGTCCGGCTCCGCGCTCCCTGGCACACGCTGGGGGCACTGGAGCACCTCTCTCGGGAGGAAAGGCTGAGGGGCCGGGGCTGTTCAGCCCTGAGAAGAGATGCCAGCCCCCATATCCCTGTCCGTCCTGTCTCCAGGGAGGGCTCAGAGCACGGACTGCGAGGTGGGCCCGAGAGGAGCGGGCAGGAGCTGATGCCCAGGTTCCACCCAGACATGAGGAAAGCTGCATCCCTGTTAAGAGACCAAGAACTGAGCAGACTGCCCAGAGAGGCTGTGTGCCTCCCTGGGCACATTCCAGAGCTGTCTGGACACAGTCCCTGTGCCCTGGGATGCCCCTGCCTGAGCGGGATGGATGAGCACTGGGTGCCTCCCAGCCTGAGCAGCTCGGGCTCTCCAAAACCTTCTGCCCTGATGCAGGAGGGACACTGCAGCCTCTCCTGGAGGGGAAAGAGGGTAAAAGAGGGTAGTAAAACCTACCCTATAGAGAGGGCAACAAAAAGCCACATTCCATTAAAATATAAAAAAAAAAAAAACCAAAAAAAAAACCAAAAAAACACCCCAAACCAAAAGAAACCAAACAACCCCAAGCCCCCCCCAAAAGAAACCCCCACCACCACCACAAAAAAAAACCCCAAAAAACCCCTAACCCAACCAACCAAACCCACACACAAGCAAACCCCACGAAAACAAAAAATAAAAAACAAGCAAAAAGACCTGTGTTCCAAAACAAATGAAAAGCAATCTTTGCTGCTGGAGTTGGACCACTCAGATTAGCACACTAATAAACTGGGACCTGTCCTTAATATGGGTTAATTAGAAATCACTAATTGGCATTTTCTTACACATACAGTATTAGAGATTTTTCAGAAGAAGAAATAAACCTGACTTGAATTTGCAAGGGACAAATGAACATCGATCGCATGAGCACAACTGTGCAACACCACCAGAAGGAATTCATCACACCAAGTGAATTAGAGATAATTCAGCTGTCCTAATCTCTCCCTCTACAACCACAAGCATCAAATTCAGTAAAAAACTTGTAGCAAATGCTTTTATAGCTAGATACCAACTCTTACTGTTTTCAAAGCTCATGAGACACAAATTCTCTCCACCACATGCCACTAAGCTCAGTTATGCAAGCCTTGGTCCTCCTGATTTATTAGAAACCCAAGTCAGATGTGGTCTGAAGCAAGCATTAGAAATAGAAGTAGGAATTCAAAAGGCAGCTCTGACTTATGCTTCCATTTCACTGCATGAGAATTAGAGATATTTTACAAGAGGAAGCAACTTTAATAGCAATTCCTCTTAGTGATTTTAACACGTTTTTTCAATAATTGTATTTTTAAAAAGCTAAAGATACTAGAAAGATGAGTGAATGCAGACAATTTAAGCAGTTTAATACCTGCTGGGGAAACAGTTCATTTGTTCAACAAACTCCTCCTACAGACGTGTAAAAAGTAAAGCTTCTGAATTTATTGAGTTACAAATACAACAAACAAAAATAGAAAAGCATGCATAATTTCAGTGAATTACTTAAAACTCAACAGCAGAATTTCAACAGACATTTAGTAAAACCACAGTTGCTGCTTTACAAATCTCTCTAAGCATATTGGAATCAAAAAAATCCAATATCCATGAACAGAAGTAGTTAAATGCCTAATTTGTCTTAAGTTTTCTACCTTTTGTGACATTTCTTTCTCTCATCTATTATTATTTATCATTACTCAGGTTTGTTCGCTTTTTGGGTTCTGGTGGGGTTTTTTGTATGAATGGCGAGTTGCTTTGGGATTTTTGTGCTTGGTGTTTTCTTCAGATCTTGTAAATCACACCAATCCTTTAATCATCTTAGCCAAGGTTACACAGAAATGTAACAACACAACACTGCCTCTAAATAACCACACAACTTCCATTTCTTGATCACTTCAGACACCTGGGAACTGGCACCATCAGCACACAGCCACACCTCTGGTAAGCAGCCATTCTTATTAAATAAAAATACATTTCTATTAGGAGCTCAGCAGAAGTTTTAAGAGAAAACCATGCTGATTCAAGCACTTGTATGAAAATACATCAGCTCATAACTGGACCCTTCCTAAGTCTGCTGAGAGAGAAAGATGGTCTGGCAAACTTCTGGTAAGTCATTGGGACACCTGGGAAATGATTAGAAATCTTTCTTTTAGCAATCTGACAGAAAAAAGTAGCTGAAATGTTGGTGCACCTACTTGTTTACCAGGTGTAACTGTGGTACCCATTCAGACACATTCTGCCTCTCCCAACAGATCCTATTTTGCGAAAAATAAGCACCCAGGCTGAAACTTATAAAAATCATTATTTTATAAATGAACAGTCACCACTAAGGCTTTAATCACTGGGCCTTCTTAAGGCCATTGTGAGGATTTAATTGAATAATCCTGGTGGTCCGCTGATAGAGCGCATGCAAATACACGCAGCAGACCCCAGAGGATAATTAATTGAAGCTTTACACCATGTGTGGGCCTGCATTCATCTCAGACAAAAGAGTACAAACTCAATTAAAAATACTCATTGCCTGTGACGTGAAGTTGAGGCACGGAGACACACGGGGCACAAAGTGTGGCACTGAGCTGGAACACTGAGCCTGTCACTCGTCACTGCCCTGGTCCCACAGCACAGCTGAGCCTCACTCAGCTTTCCTTCCCTCCTATCCTTTCCTCCCTCCTTTCTTTCCTTCCTTCCTCCTTTCCTTCCCTCCCTCCTTTCTTTCCTTTCCTCCCTCCTTTCCTTCCTTCTTCCTTTCCTTCCCTTCTTCTCTCCTTTCCTTTCCTTCCCTTTCTTCCTCTTCACCCAGGTGCAGCTTCAGGAGCTGATCACTTCAGAAAAACAGTAATATTGCTGCCTTAGAGGAATGGCAGCCAGTTGTTCTACCAGTCTCCCAAAGATTCAAACATCGGCAACAAATTAAAATCGGTTTGGGATTTGTTTGACATGGCAGGTATAAAAGCACTAGCCTTATCTCTCATTTATGGAAAGGTTTCCAAAAACCCCTGGATAAATCAGGATTTATAAAAGTGAGATGAGTAGGAGAGGTGCAAGTTTTAGAGTGTTTTGTAAATAGAGTAACAGACAGAAGAAAAAGAGTGTAGTTCTTGGTCCTTCTTCCTTCTCTTCTTCATGACTTTGCAGTCTTGAGACCACAAAAAGTGATTAGTTAAAAAAGTAATCCCAGTTTTAGTTGTACAAGTAGACAAAGAAAACTAATTAGCTAAAGTACAAAAATAATTTGTTTCTACTGTTAATTAAGTGAAATTGTGTATAAAGAACTACGCAAATTCAGGGCCATTTTTACAGCCATTCTGGTGGGGGATGAACCTGAGCAAAAAGTCTGAGAAAACCTACCAAGTTCGTTAATAATATATTAATAAACATGAGAAACTTAATGAACTCTTAAAGTCTTCTTCCTGACAGAGAACTGAGATAATTGAGACTCCCTGTGAAGGACTTTCCCCCAAGAGCATTCAGCCCTGAAGGGGCTGGAATCCCATTTGAAGCGGCACCCTGAACTCACAACAGGTAGATCAAAAATTACCTCAGGATTTTCTCCAAACTCTCTTTAAAACAGACCCTAAACTGTTTCCTTGAAACATCCCACCTAATGTACATTTGCTCCTAAATCAGACTAATGCTCCTGGTGCACGTGTAATGGATTTTAATTTTGACGTGTGGACACCAATCACACTTATGAGGAAACTTTGAGAACTGATGTAACTGCAGAGAGGCCACAAATGCCTCCTTTTATTTCATTTTAAATTCATCATTGCCCATTATTCATCTTGGCAACTTCAAGTATTTATAAAAAGTAGGCAGGCCTCAACATGTCAGCAAATACTGTTTTTCAGAAAAAAGCATCCTTACTCTATCCCCAGAATCTACAATCTACATACAATGGGGTCCTAAAGAAAATGTTCAAGGTCAGGCAACAGTCAGATTCATACCAAAAAATGCAAAAAAAACCCAAATAAAGCCACTTTCAAATACTGTTTTGGTTTGCTTTCTCTTGATCTGTTATCATCACAACTGGCAAGATCCTCTCTCTGTTAGCTCAGAATGCACAGGGAAAAAAGTTAGTTACATGAGTGTTAAACAAATGGTGCTTATACTTATGATTCCCAGCTGTGCACAATTCTTTTACATCACTCACATATCTTCCCCCAAAACTATCTCAAAAATGCCAACTTAGTTTAAAAAGAAAAAAAGCTAAAGAAAAGCACTTAAAAGGATGCTCCTGTATACAAAATATTCATAATAAAAGTTATTTTGAGAAAATTGATTTTTAGAACCAGTTTACCTAACAAATAGCAAAAGAAGCAAGTCAACCTGAAGACACTAAAAGATTAAATCCTCTTTCCTTAAGGAGTGTTTTACTTATTCCCATCTCAATGCCAAGCTTCTTACACAATCAACGAAAACCACAATTTAGACAGATGGTTGAAGAGGCAGCAACACCAATACTCACTATCAGGTAAAGGAAGCAGAGCAGATGAAGAGTAACACTTTCTCTCTAATTAAAGTAATTTGGCCTTTTTAAATGAAGAAAAAATTCTGTATGATGGGTAAACACAAATTAATTATTTAAAGTGTTATTGTTAATACACTACACTTTAAAAGACAAAAAACCCCTCAGATTTGCTTTTTAGAATGAGCTTCGTGTATACGGTCGGGTATTTTAAAAGATGACTTGGCCAAAATAAATACCACAAGAAAAAAAAAACAACATTTAAGGTAGCAGGATATATCATCATGCAATTTACCAGACGAAATTTCAGAAGCCCATCTGATCAAGAGTTTACGTCTGCCACCCACTGCTTATATGCAGACTGTCAATCACTTTGATGCCTGCTGCTCTCATATAACCAAACCGTTGGCTCCAGAAGTTCAGAAATTTCCATTTGACAAAAGTATTTCTTGGCTGCCTCCCCTTGTATTTTCACATCTTCGATTTCAACACCTACACAGATTGATCTACGTTATCCTTTCGCTTCATAAATGCAGAGGAACAACTACAGTTTATTTACAAAGTGAACTGTCAGCACATTTGACAGCTCTGCAGGAAAAATACCCGGCAAAAAAACCCATTATAATTCAGTAGTCCCCTAGTTTTACATCCTGACTCCCACAACTGCATCCTTATCTCACGTAAAACGGAAATAACAATTAATATTTATTAAAGGCTTTTGCTGACCCAGCAACACACGCTGCTTCAGCAAATGGCACACCAGGTTGTTCCTTGCAAGGTTGAACTGCAGCAGCACAGAAAACCACAGGACAACACCTCCTGAGCAGACACGATGCCTCCAATGACCTTGCCAGCTTTTTCTTCCATTAAATTAGCATCTAGAATTCTTTTTTCTTTATTTTTCTACCTATTTTCTCCCATTAAATTCATACCTCAGCGAGAGCCAGGATCTGGGAGCTGATTTTCTTTCTCAGGTGGGTTTTTTCAGGCTCGGGGTTCAGTAAGCTGACATGGAATTGGCTTTTTTTGACAACAGCTGACTACTGTGGGAGAGCATCTTCAACCTCAAGCAGGCAGAATTGACGTTTTTAAAGTGAGAGCAGTTCATCTGTACCCGACATTTCTAAGAGTGCAACTACATGGTAATGAAACATATCCTGGTGAAGAGACTCAGTTCATTGAGAAACACCTTACGTGAAGTGAAAATCAGTTTATTCCATTTGTGCCAGAGCAAGGGGTCAGGGACAGAACAACACCAGGACGGCAGACATCACACTCAACATCTGTCATTTAATGTGATTTTAAATGGCAAACAAAACTCCAAAGAAAACCACCCTTTGTATTGGGTGGGAACATTATTTTTTATCGACTTCTTTAGGAACTTGTTTAAGTTTTTCTAATGTTGAATCTGGCTTTGGAAACACTTTTAAAAGACTAGTAAAATCACGTCCAAGGAAGTCAAACTAACTGCTCTTTACCATATGGAGTATTACTCAATTCTCCTCATACCAGTAGAAAACATGAACATAAGGAAGAGATTTTCAAGGCAGGGAATATTCATACGAAACCCAGAAGTGAAAACCCCTTCCCTCTTTTTTTTTTTTTCCTCCTTTCTGGATTACACATTGTACCAGGAAAGCAGATTTTAGGCTACATTTCAAGACTATAAAACAGAGGATTTGTAAAGAAATATGTTTTTACAGTCTCTCTCACCTTACAGACTCTTTGCAGAATCAATGACTTTAGAGATGTTCCAGATCTATAAAGTCAAGAATTTTTTACAGATCTCCAGCTACTCAATACAGTTCTACTTATGTACCTCCTGACATTCAATTGTTTCTGGATGGTTTTCTTCTGGCATGCCAGCCCTCCTTTGAATTCTTTATGGGGATCCACCCTCTATATGGGTGCACTCTCCCCCCAACTCCAAAGTCTTTTGAGATGCATTCATGGCCAGCAGGTTTGGAGCAGCACCATACTTCAGAATTGGCACAAAGAGGGAAATCATCATTCCTGGCTGAAAAACACTGATATATTTGTCTGTTTCTCTGCTTTTAAACCCAGATTCCTGGTGCCTGCTGAAGCTGCAGGCAGGAGGCAGCTCAAGGAACAGGGATCACAGACCGTGCTGAGCTCCTCGTCAGCCGGGCTTTGTGCATCCTGCTCTGATGAAGGTGGCAATGAAACCTCTAAAACAGGCTACAGCTCTGTGGACAGCACTGTTACTCTTGAATGGTGGACTTCACAATCAAAGAGCCACTTGAAGACAGAGCCTTAGAAAGTATTTTTGAATATTATTCCCCTCCTTCCCTTCCCTCTTTTTATAAAGCAATGAATTTTAACAAGCAGAAGGCTGGGAGGGGGGGGAAAAATACATCAGTTCACCAGCAATTTATCATTGCACATGAAGAATGGGGACTAAAGCAGGTTTTGCATGCTGAAAACGAGCTGTAACTAGAATAACCCCTCCATGGAGCAGAAATTTTGGGAGTTTGATGCTCCTGCCTGCTGATTACACGGTGTGCTACCACTCAACGCTGATCCACGCCTGCCCCAGGGACTCTGAGGATGCTCTGCCAACGGCAAGTCAGCAAAAATAAAATTTGCCATGGTTTCCTCCATTCTCATGCCCTATTCCTGAAGATAATCAAGGCCAACCCGCCCAAACCAAACAACTCAGCCTACTTTAGGCATTTCAAAGAAGAGAAAATGCACAAGCCAAAATACATACTGCTCGAACAACTTCAGATAAAATTTATTTTCACTTTTGCATGGAGGTTTCCAGCACTGAAATGAGGCCCACAACTAAAGATTTTAATGATTTAATGCCCAGCTCAAAGTTTGACTTCGTGGTACACATGTTATAAAAGCAAACGTGGTCTTCACAAAGGAAGCGTGTTCAGTGTTTTGCAAAAAAAAGAATATTTTAGAAAGCGGAAACAGATCGATATGTGAGGCAAATAAAAAGCCAAATTCAATCAGTAAACTCATCAGCTTCCCCAGAAGCAAGTACGAACAAGAAATAGTGTCTTGCCATGAATGTTGTTCATATTTTTCCACATTAGGCAGAAGGTATTTTGAGGTAGAGAATTTGTTCTGTGATCATGGCTCTGAACTACTTCAATGATTTCAGGTGAAATCAGAAATTTGTCCCTCCCAAAATAAACACCACACTTTTGAAAATTTTTGTCTGCATGACAGCTTCCATGTGTTTACTGCTAAAAGTTTGCTTCTATGGCTAGATAAGGATTCAGATCCCATGGAATATCCACAGCTGGTGTTCCAGGAGGGATGGCATTATTTAGATAAACCAGGAGTTTCAATACCAGAAGAACCACATCTAACCCCCTTTCACCAGTAAAACAGGCAGACTCATACACCTGGCTCAATTTAGAAGCAAAGTCAGAAGATTCTTTCTATCACAAAGCATTAAATACATCAATATATTCCTCTTTTTAGCTTGTATTAGGTAGCCACACATATTAATGAAGACAAACTTGCTCATATTTAAAGCACATTCTTTTCTTCTAAAAAAAAATCCTGCAAGAAAATGGGAAATTTACAAGCTAGAATGGGACTCCTATGGATTGGAAAAAGTAACTGGAAAATTCCAGCTGTCACCACACTAACTATGGCTCCATTCAGTTAAACCAACAAACCCAGAAAGGTTCATTTTAGCAACCATGATCAAGCTAACATACGCAGTAAGCATTTCTAGACCTGTACTTAAGAAAGGCCCTTCATTCCATTCCCTTTTCTTTTCTGGAAGGAATTTAAGAACATTATTATGTGCTTAACTGATTAACTTTAAAGTATAGCTGCATGAGGGTTTTTTTGCTACAGAAAAGCAGCAAATTAGAAGTTTATGCACAATCCTAAATTCTTGTCAACAGAACAGCACAACAGCTATTTGTGCCATTCAATCTGTACAATTCCAAACCTAAAATGCTACCAGCACTTCATTTTTGTGTAGAGCCTCTATTTATTTCCATCTAATAGTGCATTTCCTATATCAAAAAGCACAGCACAATTTAAACATCTTTGAAGACAGTTTGATATAACTGCCTATAAAAAACTATTACAGCTAAGCTCAAATCACCCAAAAAAAAAAACCCAACAGAACCAGTGATAAAACCAGCATTAAAATTTAAGTTATGAAGCTTAAAGAAAAAGAAAAAAAAAGGCACCAAGTAGGTAAGATAAACATTTCACTAAAACAAAACATTAAAATTTATCTAAATTCAACATTAAAATTTATTTGGGAACTATAATGACACAGAAAACAGTTCTTCTGTTTTCACAGAAGAATCACCACAACAGAATCTAAAAAGCATTTCCCACAGCTCATTGTTTTTAGTTCTGGGTTGGGAGCCAAACCACCTACACGAGGAGTCAGAGCTACAAAGAAACTTCAATGCCAGCAAGTCATCTTCCAAATCACGTAAATCATAAATACTACATCAATTCTGTATCTGCAGTGAATCATCCCCACACTACTGCACCACAAGAATTGCCAGTTGATGCATTAATGAAATTACCCTGAGCAGGTTTCTGGAAGCTGATGTGTTACATCCACCTAAGCCCACCCACAGCTCTGATTCAGACCATCCCAATTCAGTCTGGAATTATTTCCTGATGAAAATCAATACCCAACTTTTACCGGGATGAGTTGCACTCTTCCCCAGAATCCTTAAACAGATGAGTAAGACATTTGTGTATTCATCCATCAAGACTTGCCATCCTTAAAGGAGCACCAAAAGAAACCAAAGTGACACAGCAAAATCCTGGGCTTCCCCTGCTAAATAAGTAAATAAGTGTGCTATAATTTTCTAGCTATAAAAAAATAAAAACCTTTTTTAAAACTAGAATCTGACAATATTTCCAAATGTCACAGGGCTGCAGAACTTCCACAATTAGAATTTTAACTGGTTGGGGGGGGGGAGAGAAAAGAAGACAGGTATTTTATATTTCTCCTATGATAAGAGTTACCATGAAGTGGAAACAGAAGTGTTTCTCAGTTATTTCAATCCTAAACTACAACCAGATACTGTTTGTGGGTCATTGGTGGTTTTTTTTTTTTTGAAATAATTTTTATGCTGACAGATTTGGCAGCTCAATATACGACATCCCTAGAGATCTAAACCCCCAGCTTTGCAGGTGATAAACACACAGATATATAAACTGACTGGACATGTACCTGCTTTTCCATTTTGTGCCCTCAACGAGCATCTACAGCCCCCAAAATTACATCTGAAACCTGGCATCCAGTAACACTGCCATATGAGCTGTGTGATAAAATCAGGTACCTTACAAGTGTCTGCTGGGAAAGTACTTCCCATTCAGCATTTGCTAGCTAATTAGGAAAATCTCAAATTCCTGCGACATTCAATCTCCATGACATGATTTAGCAGACAAGCACATCTAAATAAAAATCTTGGAAGTTAGACACAGTTACAGTGAGTAATAACCACAACTTCTACCTACAATTAGGTTTCTACTGGAAATCTTGAATGCTAAAAAAAGTTATATTCTGCTTTGCATATATTGTGAGTTACTGACTGTTGAATTAAAAAAAAATCTTTTAAAAAAGAGCATTTTTTCAAAGTGGGAAGGAAATACTTCATGTCTTAGGAAAAACAGTCATTACAATGGATAAGAATTACTCACCAGTCTCCAGAGAGATTAATTCCTTACCACCAAGCTTGACACACAAACAAGAAAACACACGTCAGGATGTGAGGGATGACCCTTTTCTCTTGGAAGCTGCTTCCCAATGAGCACTGCACAGTCCTGACCCAGAGGAAAAGCAACTCAGCTGTCAGGACTGCTCGACTCTGGGAAAGCTGATACCGGAGTGATGTCACTTATTCCTGAAATGTTACTGCAGCTCCAGACCATGGACTCTCTCTCCTACCAATAAAATCTCAGCCTCCAGATGGGGGAAAACAAAAAACCATTTAACAGCAGAATTAAGTTTCAGCAGGAGATAAGTAGTAGAGATTTTAACAGCATATCTCCAGTTTAGACAAACTATTACTGTCAGAAAAAGTGAAGAGAAAGAAAAAAATCCAAAACCAAACAAACAAAAAAAAAAAAAACCCCACAAAACAGGTCCCAGATGTTATCTAAATATGCTCCTCTAATTATCTCTAACCTGCAAGATTTTCTTTCTGGCAGCAATAGTCAAAAATCACTTCATGAGATGAAGGGGAAGAGCAAAGACTGGCACCAGAGCAGCAGGTATCTGTCTACAATTCAGCTGAGAAGTCCTTGGTGTGGCAGGGTGCTGTCCCCTTTTTGGACATTTTTCTGCTCCAAGGTTTGCCTCACAATGGAAGCTCAATCCTCAGGAAGCACTTGCCCAAAACCACTGGGATTTTTTTTTTGGGGGGGTGGATTTAAAAAAAAAAAATAAAAAAAGGGCAAAAACCGTAATACCCGTGTGCTAAAATCAGGAACTTTTAATACTGAAATAGATGCATCCAAACTACTAATGCAACATGTGAAGCTATCAACACTGTGAAGAACACCACAGAAAGGAAAGAAATTATAACAACAGGCACTGCAGGAAATTTCTATCCAGGAAAGAAAAAACGAGGACTAAGACTCCACTTAAAAAATATAAAGCAAGAAGGAGATGGAGAACATGAATAAATTATTTGGTACAAAAAATTCACTTTTGAATGAGTAGGAAGCAGAGCTGCAGTTGAAGGGATAGCTGGGTTCTTCTACAAAATCCCCAAATTTAGGCTAGAGCGCAGAGATATTTCTTATTAAAATCCTCAACATCAAAGATGATCTTCATGAATATTTTGAAATTAGCAGCACACACATCTTTAAATATGACAGCCCACAGATCTCCAACAGTCCTGAGCCAAGACCATCCTAATTTAGAGCTGGTTAGTAATCAACAGGGGCACCTTCAGTCAACTACACAGAGGGCAGTGAAAACCTTTCTGCATACAGAATTTCTGTACATTTATTAGTGAATTCTGCACTGGGTTTTCGTGCATTTATTGATAAAATACGTGAGCTATAAAGAGAAAAGTCTCACAGAAAAAAAAAAAAGATGCAAATCCACAGGATAAATCGCCACCTTTTGAAAAATGATCCCGCGTGTGCAAGATGGGAAATTCTAAGGAATAAATAAAGTAATAAACTAGAGGGAACACAGAGGCCCTCAGAGTAAAGAAACAGCAACTCAGGCTAGAACACCAGAAAATATCCCCCTGATAGGAAAGAATAAGGACTGGGAAAATACCCCAAGAGTGGCTGCCAGACAAGGCTTAAAATGGGGATTGACACCGGAGCTATTCCTCAATTTGCGGTGTGAGCAGCATCAAATCCAGAAGCTGGGGTGGGGCAGAATGAACTCCAAATAAATAATTTATTCATATATTTATTATAAATCACAGGACAAGCTGCCATGGAGGCCAGGAAGGAGCTGGTTAGAGAGGAGCAGCCAAGTGCAAAGCCAGAGCTCAAAGGGTGCCCAGGACATTCCTGCCAGAGCCAATGGGTGAGATCATCAAACCCTTCTGTGCCATAAAGGGGCTGGCTTCACAATCCACAGGGGCTACACCCTGAAGGCAAGTGACCTAATTCAAAACAATTTGCCCTGTCACACTTAGAATAGCAAAAAAATCTGGAGTGCAAAACCTGTGAAATGCTGTTTCCCAGAAACAAGACTTGAGCCAAAATATTAACAATGCCGAAGTGAGTTGGAAAATAAGAGTTTTACCATCAGTCATGTGTTAAGTGGTCAGTATTAGAGACTGTGCCTCCTTTTCTTGCTTGGCATATTTAATTTACAATACCAATCCACTGCTTGAAATGAAGTTAGCAATCTTCTTTTTTTTTGGATAGCATATGATAAGTTTTATAGAAGGAATTAATCTCCTGTTAGTTCTGTGGCACTAAAGCCTCTCTCTGCAAGAGCTGTGCTATTTCCAGAAGAACCTAAATTTCATTAATAGCCTCCAGCCCTGAGAGTTCAGTTTTAAGATTTGTTGAAGCATAAGCACATGACATTGGAAGAAAAAGACCAAAGGAGCTGGAAAAGTGAAGAGCTACCAGTTCTGAGACATAGTAGCTTATCAGAATCAAAGGGGTTGTTTTGAAAGAGAAAATCTTAATATTTAATTACACCGACTCTCTGCTCTTGTCCAGTTTTCAATTTCATTTAAAAAAAACAGTTCTGAAGGCCTTCAAACAGATTGCAATCAGGGCTGAAGCTTGTAACTCTTAACAAAGAGCTTAGCTTCCTAAAAATGTAAGACAGCTAAAAATTAATTCTAGCAGTCCAAATCAGAGTCCAGAGTAAGAAAACAGGACACACTTTGTACCCACTGAAATAGAGGGTTATGGACTGCTCCATTTCACATAATTTGCTGCTCTCAAGAAGAAAAATTTTGGGTTTTTTAGCCAAACCAATACAGAGACAAAACAACGTAACTGAGCCAAAGGAGCAGGGGAAAATAAAATTGCTCTGGGCACACATGTACAGATAACCACATGGCAATCTTACCTATATTTTCCACAGCATTTAGGGGTTGATGTTCACATCTAAGTTACTGAGATCTTTACCAAGTTCTTTTACTAAGGTGTTTAGACATCGGTCGTTGGGAAGTGAATGCTTCTGATCAGTGGACAGTCCGTGTAAACGCTATAATATATAAAAACCTTCGGTCAAAAAGATGCCACACAGGAGTGAGGCTCACACAAAAAATGTCAGATTGAGCAAGACTCCTGCTGGTCATGAAGTTCAACCTCATGCTCAGAGGTAAATCCAATGCCAGAGCAGACTGCAAAGGCCCTCGTGCAGCTGAGGTTCAAAAATCTTCCAGAGAGACATGGAACCATCCTCTGCTCAAGAGGTTTGGGGTTTTTCGGGTTTTTTTTTACTGTTATTGTTTTAATCTGTTAGAATGTGCTTTATTGCTTACGGTGCTGTCAACTCTTCACCGTCCATCCCAACCACAGCCAGACACAAAGGGACCCCATGAAGACACACCAAAAGCTGTGCTGGAGCTCAGGGGCTTCCACTCTTCCCCCCTTCAGTGCAGAGGCACTGTAGGGAGTACCCAGGTAAGGTTTTTCCGTGCTACATCCATGCTCTCTCTCTTCCCAATTACCTCCCAAGTCTCTTTCACAAGCCTAGAAACAGTTTAAATGAGAACTTGTTCTTTAGTATTCTCAGGGCAAGAGGTGAAGCTGACCAGTGCTCAGGCCCCTGGATTCTCCCTTCTTGCCTTTTTATTTTTTAACACAGTAATGTTTGTCTTTTTCCAGTCGTCAGGGTTATCCATGTTGATAAAAATCACTCTCGTAGGGACATCTGTCAGCTCGCTCAGCACCCTCAGCTGTTTATGTTCCTAGAATAAGAAACCATGGCTGCTTCAAGCATCAGTCAAAAAATAATTTTAACGTGAATGTCATATTAAAAAACCCCCAACCAAACAGCAAAAAGCAACCTAGCAGGGGTAAAGGGCCTCAAGGCAGCTTATATCTGTCAAAACAAACCAACAAAAAAAGAGGTGGAGCAACAAATGACCCCACAGGAAACACATCACTGGTCCAGGTTGCTGGAATGCTCCAGGATCTACTGGGAGCTGCCATCTGATATTCCTGCTGTATCCCCAACCCTGCTGTAAATGTATGACTGAGAGCACTGAGGTGTTATCCAAACATTTCTTTAAGCTTGCTCTGCTTAGTTTAAGCTCTATAGACCATGAGCAAAAACGATACTGAATTTTAAAGCAGGGATTTCGACTGCTTGCTGTTGACAGTACAGCCAGAAGGAGTTTTCCCAAAGGGAAAGCCCAAGCTTGGCTTGCAACTGGAATATCTCATTCTGTCCCAAACATCAAAGAAGTTAAAGACACGTAATGGAAATTGCACACAGCATTAACATCACCAGGCCAGCAACTTCAGCAGGCAAGGCAAGGGCTCCACAGCCCATGGGACACCTTTTTGACAAAGATACTGACAGAGAACCTTAAATGAGCTCGGGAATAACCAGTCAGCATTTGGAGCTGTGGTCTTTCTAGAATAACATTTATATGTTTATATACAGCCTTTGATTCTATGCATTGAAAATGAAAAGAAACAAAGTGAATGTTTCCTCCTTCCCAATGCTGCCAGAGGAAGGGAACAGCGTTTTTTAGATTTACTGGTGAAAGGCCAGGATCAAAGCAAGTGTCTGGTTAAAGAATGAGTTAATTTCACAAACTTATATCCATCTCTCAGCTACAGCATCTTTCATTGAAGCAAACTGCACTCTCATGCTGCAGGAGAAGCCAAACATTTCAGGGAATTTTAGCTCAGTGCTTAAGCCAGCTCCAGTCAGAACCCACTCTTCACTCAACCCCAGAATGGTCTGGCTTGGGAGGGACTTCAAAGACCATTTCCTTCCACCCCTTGCCATGGGCAGGAACACCTTCCACTGTCCCAGGCTGCTCCAAGCCCCATCCAGCCTGGCCTTGAACACTTCCAGGGACCCAGGGGCAGCCACAGCTTCTCTGGGCACCCTGTGCCTCACCCCCCTCAAAGGAATTAATTTCTTCCTAACACCCAACTAAACCTGCCTTTTTCAATTTAAAACCACTGCACTTACCCTGTCACCATCTGCAAGCTCCTCTCCCCTCCTTTTTCTAAGCCCTCTTAGCTCCTTCCCTTGCTTTCCTAAAACAGAATTCACATTTAATCCAGAATGCAACCCTTCAGAAAAGGGCAACCAGCAAACCTGACTACTGAGAGATTTTATCCACTGTAAAAGGGATTTTCAGCAGGCATGGAAGACCCACAGTCTCCCACAACTCATCATTAAAGCCTGAATCTTCCTCTGAGATGGAAGACAGACACTTATTCCATCCCCTGAAACCTGCACAGTCTTCTGCTCCCCCCAGTGGCAAAAACCCAAATATAATCCTCAAGGAGGCCACTTGAAGCAGCATCACACAGCACTCACTGCATGAGCACAGGGGTTCCTCAAACCCAGCATTTCCAACATGCAAAGGATTTTTGCTCTACAAGAAAAACAAACAACAGTCTAAATCGATGTTTACCTGGATTTGTGCAAATAAAGTTTTTGGAATTGATAAAGTAGTTGATAATGGGAAAAAACATTTAAAATCCATCTATAATCTTGATGTAGACAGCAATTTTCTTGGGTTATGATAAAGGAAAAAAAACACTTTTAAAAATAAAAATACTTTTGATACAAATAAAGTCACAGAAAGCTGCTGCCATGCAGACATCACGTGCCCACTCTTATTAGCCTTCTAATATTTTCCTTTGCTTAACCTTCAAAAAGCTTTTTAAAAGGTGAACATAAGAATACTATTTCCTCAAAGACGAACCAAATACTTTGAAGTATTTAAAAAAGAATTCTGACAGTGTAATTTGAGGTTATATATCTTACATACAATAAACACTCTTCTATATTCAATGACTGACTGCAAAATGACTTCATATAAATATTTTTAGCTTATATTAGTGGCACCTGTGATTACTTACCAGCTACCTTCAGTAAGGAATGAAAAGAAATGAACCTCAGGGCTTTTTTTTTTAATTTCATGCACTGATTGAGGTCACACACTGAACCCACATTTGAAGGTCCAAAACAGTAACACAAGACTTTAAACACTAAGTAAAAAATCAGTTACTGAATCTCACTGAACCCACTGCACACAAATACAGCTTAACAGAGTAACAAAAAAAACCCAAATAACGCTTAATAAAGAAACTTAATTCTACAGTTTATCTGAATTCTTATGCAGCCCAGAAGTTGGGCTTTCCAAAAATTGGTGATTTCCAACATAGGTACTGAAAATCACCAATAGGCTGCACTGCTTTGAAACATGTTGAAATGTACAATACTTACACAAACTCGAAGCTATCTACAGGTTAGAGAAGCCCCAAATTGTTGTTACAGTCGATAGGGTTTAAACTGCCTCTAAAGAACTTATGCAACTGGACTTACTTCTCTTATTTTCCAGGAATTAACTCTTAAACAGAGAAGCAACAGCCTGCATTATTTTTGCATACTTGAAGTTTCTTAAGAGTTTCTTGGACTGTCACAATTTGGCTCCAAGCAGACACTGCTCATCCTCCTTTATCCCGAGGAGCTGAACAATTAACCCTGTCAGTGAAATAAGCGTTATCCCCGTGGAGCAACGATGTCAAATCTTGATATTAGCACCACCACGAGCCCCTTTTTTTCCCCCTCCTTAAAAAGGAAGGTGCTAATTCGGTGGGATTGGCTGAAGTGGTCAAGAGAATTATGTGGTTTAAAACCACTGAGTTCATGAGTTTTAAGACCTAACAGCCTTCTGAATTTCATTTCCATGCTTGTCTTTCAAATGTATTTTACAGACCTGCCCTGAGGATTAAGATGACAGTGTGACAAGCAGCTTGCTAAGGGTTTTTCTCCACTGTCTTTTAATAATTTTGCTAATGTTCATACCAGTGCACAGCAGTTTCTTAGTTTCACTGGCATGGTTTCTGTAAGTACATTCCAGTCAGGTTAGGTCAGTCATTTTGACAACTCAGAAATAATCAGGATATCAAATATTCACTACTTGAGTTTGAGAAGACACATCTCCCCCAATAATTATAACAAGATTCACATTACAGACAGCTCAGCTCTTTGCAGAATGAATTCTGATGATCCACATCTATTGGATCCTGCCTGTCAGGAAACATGAATTTAATCATGTTTTGACAGAAACAGGTAACCATCTCCAGTGTCATAAAGGACTTGAAAAATATCTACTTAGAAGTTATAAGCTTCTCTATTCTAGATATTGGGTAAGTTGTTTCTAACACAGATAACATGCCAGAGTTATTTTTCAATAACCAAACCTGTAAATTATAATTTCTGCTTTCAGAGCAAGGACTGTGATGTCAACAGAATAAGCAAAGGAATCTCTTGTCTTCAACTAATTTCTGTCCTAGATAAAGAGCAGCAGGCTCTTGCTGATTATTATTCCCTACTGCTGTAATTCTTCAATTAGAACTATTTCCTCTATTTTCATTCAATATGAGAAAGCTGCAGAGAAGTGGAAATGCATTCACCAGTCACAGCGTCTACATTTTCATCACTGAGAATGCTACTGGTGGGTGCATCAGTTCCCCCAAGTTAAAGGTAAAGGAAGTGTAGACTATTTGCAGACACTAAATGCTTTTCATTGAAAAGGGTCCAGTGTTCAAATCATAAACTTTTCCTCGATGCCACAGGGATATCAGAGCTTTGCAAGGAAACAGCTGGAAAAACTTAAAAACTATTAAAAGTAATTCTCTCCCAATATTTTTCAAGGACACAGCTGTACCATTTTCATTTAATATTCTATATAAAACTATGGAGGGTAACAAGAAACAAAAAAATTGAGCCTGGGAAGCTAAAGAACTTTCTGAATAACAAAGTCTGGAAGTGTTAAAAAAACTACAACATGGTTGTGGCTAAACTTACACCTACAGGTAGGGACGCTCACACTGCACTGACCCTGACATTTCTTAGCTTCTCTTGATTTCTGTCTTATTATTTTTCCACACAGCTCTCTGGCTTTGCTCCAGCTTTACACAGGTGCAGAAGCCTTCTTAAATTTTTGCATGAAAATAGAGAAGTTAGAGTCAGAGACTCTCAATCACTTCAACACAGTTGTCAGAAAATGACACACTGCTGCTCTACTAGACACGTCACTAACATAAAATGAAGACATTAAATAAATCTAATTCTGTGGAAGTCCCACATTGATTAATATATTTAATAGTCCTGTCTTAACAAAATTGAAACAATTCTTACCACACAGACAAGGTAATGAAATAAAAAACTGCATCCAGTGGATGAAATTACCAATCTGAACCTATCTGGTGAATGTGAATCATTACAGGACACAACAAGATGAGAACATCTTGGAGCTGGGGGTCCTGAGCTGATTAATTTAGGACCTTAAACCATGTGAGAGGGCAGTGCCATGATAAGATACCAGAACAGACTGGACTGCGAGCCCACTGGAATTTCAAAATGCAATAACGCAAAGCTGGTAGCTGAGATATTGAAGCCAATTCACCAGCAAGAAGCTTCTCTGGGGCTATTTGGCTTTTCTCCCCACGGAGCCAGGTGCAGCTTTGCACTGACATGCATTTCAGGGCCTGAGGTATTTGACTGACAGTCGTCATCAAGCTAATTGCATCAGGGATGTGCCCTTTGGTTTTGCTTTCTGCTTCACCAGGCGCCCTCCAGGATGATCCTGGTTAAGCCACCAACCCCTGCCTCAATTCCCCCTTTGTGCTACCACAGTAGAAGATATTACCCACCATTAAAACAAGTAAATACCACTGGGAGACACCAGTGCTGCAATGGAAGGTCGTGAGGAACACTCTCAACCCATTCTGATCATTTAGGAAGTTTATGGGGGAAAACCGGGCTGTGGCAGGTTGGGATTAACAAGAGAGAAGAGCCCTTGTCTGGACTCAGAAGTTGATTATTTATACTATTATATTAGCACAACTTGAGTTCTGCAGCACACCAAGCTAACAAGATAAAAATGGAGCCCAAGGTCTCTCTCTACAAGGCCTTTTAAGCATAAACCACCCAATTTACTAATGCCACATGTCTTATTTTTACTTTTAATCCAAACCAACCACCCGTGGCCTGCTCTGTGGGCTTTTCTAGCCAATCCCACAATATCACCCAAACCCAAGAAGAAGAAGGTGAAAAAGGATGACAGGGCAACACCCTAAAACCTGCATCTTGCTTTATATCTATTACTGTATCCCAAACCTTAAACTGATTTTCTCCCTCTGTGATCTCACACCCTTCAATCCAAACTCCACCCCCACAATCCCAGCTCCATCACTCAATTTTGGAGCCTTCTCCACGGCCCCAGGTCAGTGCAGTGTTCTCCTGGGGGTCAGTGCCTGGTTAGCACAGAAAGCTGAAATTCCCTGTGCCCAGGGCTCCAACAGTTAGAAATTAAATTCAGCTGCTCCTGCAGGAAGCAGATCATGGCCAGAACCACACTGTACTCCAAGACACTTTCAGAGGCAGCATTAAAGAATTTATTTAGACAGCCTCAGTGTGAGGGCCACTAAGGATATCTGTCTTGTCTTTGCTCATAGAGAGAACAAATGCATTGGGCAGAGTGGGCTGAAACAGATGGCATTACCAAAACTGGCGGAGTTTTAAGTCATGCCTTTCGTTCTCTGCTATGACAACCTTGATGGCTTGGCCTATTTTCTCCAAGAGGGAAAAAAAAAAATTCCTATTTCTCAGAACAGTTTAAAAAAGAAAAATTTTTAAAAAGTCTAACATAGATTTCCCAGGCAAGATACAATGTCCCATTAGCTACAAATTTCTATTGAGTAAAATTGCTTAGACTTGTATGGTTACCCTGCATTTTAATGACAGCTCTGAAAACCTTTTTGCATTTCTTGTTTCCCAGTGCATTTTTTCCCCTCCATCATATCTTGTCAAAAAGACTTGTCCATTTAAAGCAACACAATAAAACCATTTTACTGGTTTTGTTTTCATCTTAATTGGATAATCCTTTCACTTAAAGGGACCTTAAGACTCCACAGCAAATGCTGTTCCACGAAAACTTTGCAGGTCTTTCCACTAAAGATGTTACTCACTGTTGTCACCAAACAAAATGGAAAGTTTTTTTCATTCAATTACCCATATGCTAATGCTCACATAAACGACAGATTTTCTACCAATATGGTTATGTTGTGATACCCATATAACTGCCTGGAAAAAACCTCTGTGCACATTATTTTTTATATATATATAAAATGGCAAAAGGACAATCTGAAATACAAAGACAGCCAAATTTGGGAATAAACTTTAAAGACTGAAAATACTGAAATGCTGATTAAGTAAATAATTTCCATATCAACAGGGAAGTATAAAACATGAACACCTTTTGATATTTGAGGTTTTGGGGCAAGATATGAGTTGCACACAAGTCCCTTCAAGCAGCCTGAAGTACATAAAAATTAACATTTTC
This sequence comes from Regulus satrapa, assembly GCA_013396955.1. Lineage (NCBI taxonomy): Eukaryota > Metazoa > Chordata > Aves > Passeriformes > Regulidae > Regulus > Regulus satrapa. The sequence continues at coordinate 18,456 of VWZN01008369.1, read as the reverse complement.
TTCATTTTTTCCCTCAATGGTCATACTTTGAAAGAGCATCAAGTTTTGAATGGCTTGGAAAAAAAAAGTCACTGCAAGGTACATGCTTCCATTAAATTCAGATTAGCTTAAGGAAAGCACAAAGTAATTTCAGTTTTCTTTTAGTCATTGACATGTTTAAATATTAAACCATTGTCTCCTCACCATGGCACTGAAATGTGCCTAAGACTGAATATCCTGAAAACTTTTTAAAACATGGGAGCACACAAACCATAAAGGAAGTGATGCTGTACTGAATACACATTCAAAAATTCAAGCTTATATACGTCGTTTCTGTTTTCCCCCTTTTCTCTTCCCTATGTTCCTGGGGAGTATGGAAATTCTGATCTACTAAAAGAAATGTTGCACTTACTCTTGGTCGTCTTTTAGGAAATTTCAAGTTCCAAACAACCCCTTGATACAAAATCATTTGCTGAATTTTCATTGACAGATATTCCCAATAAACACCTATTCACTGTTGAATTGCAATGATCTAATGCATTCATGGCAAAAATCTGCCAAAATTCCCAGGACTGTATTTAATACACATTTTAAACCTCGGTGTACTGAAAAAGTAGATAATATTTAGCTCATTCTGCAAGGACTTTGCCAGCTCATTATTTCTACTCTCCTGGTAGACAAAAGGCCAAAATTTCTTAAAAATAGCCCAATCCCAAATATTTTAGGTTTTTACTGTAACAAACCCATTTCTCCACTTGTACTAGACACATACAGAAAGAGCTAATAATGCCTGCTTTACTTTTCCATAAAATCCCAGACTCAGACACTGCTGACATTACAGCCAATTATTTTAAATGAGTACTGGTGTACATTTTCTTTTTCACTTGGAAAAGTAAATTTAGCTCACGCTTGTGAAACACAGTTCCACTCCTTCCTCCACTTTATATATTTTTTAAAAAATATACACTAATAAATGGCAGTATCAGATTGTAGCACACTGTCTAAAATAGGTCAAGATCTGATGCAGAATGCTTACAAGGTTTTTAGACACAACCTTCAGCCTAAAATTGTCACAGGCTCTCCATCTGCCACACCAACTGAGTATGTGCCATTGTCAGGAGTAGTAAAATCTCTTATTTAGAACACAATGTGAATAAAATAAAGTCTGAGCCTTCCCTGTCCAGAAGATTTTAATAATTCAAAAAACAGTTGGCAGGCAGCTGAAGTGGTACATGTAACAAAGGTTGTCCCTCGCCCCAAATCATTAACTGATGTTTTTCCCTCCCTGTACAAACAATTCTATTTATGAAAATCCGAGCAGAAAGTTTATTTAAGCATTATTTCAGCAGTGGTGCTCCCTCAAAAGGACTAAAGCCACCACCACATTCTCACTGCTCTCCGGGTGAAAAGGTGCCACACGAGTCAGTGACCTTTTTATTCACGTAAAAAACATAGTTTTTTTCAGCCTCTTCAAAAGATAACTCAACAGGTGAATTACATGCCTTACATTTTCAGTCACTTCAGTGAGTTCCTAAAGTCCCCTCCAGAGACCTCCAGTTTCTAAAAATCAGAACACAGCACAATCCGAAGAATTTAAGCCTTTCACTCCGGTATTTTACTGCAAATTACCACATATTGATTCACAATAAAAGAGAAGAAAATCCTAATGACGGCTGACATGTCTAAAATGACTGAATAATAACATTCCTTAACATAGAAAAGCATTGTTTTATTCAATTTCAGTTCTCAAACAGCGCAGTTTCAATGGATTTTGAATAATCTTGTTCAGCCAGTGGCCCTTCCACACCTTCACCTCCCTCTTCGCAAATATATATATTTTTTTAATATATATGTTTATATGTATTTATATATATATGTATGTGCACACACACGCATCTAGAAACACAAAGAAATCAACAAAACCAGCACAGAATAAAACTGCAGCAAAACAAAAGGCAATAAATTGTTGTCAAGTTTTCCAAGTTCTCCAAATAACCTCTCTGTGCATTAAGATCATAAACACAAGGCAGATTTTTCCCACAAGCTGCCCGTGATCCAAAGTGGACTTGCATGTTAAGTAAAATGGGTACAGACAAGAGAAGCTCTGCAGAGGACACTGAATTTTGTAGATAAGATACTGTTTGTAGTGATAATGTTAAGAATTCAGCTTTTTGGAAAACTAACCAGAGCCAGCCCTTAACTTCAGAGGAAAGAATAAACATTATCCTGAAGAGTGAAACAGACACAACCAAGGTTATGGAAGTTAGCTTGAGATGTTTAACGCTTGCAAACTTCTGCTTTCCTTTAAATTAAAAGCTGTTCCTTTCCAAAACCTGTGAAATTCAACTTCTGGAGAGGTCTGAAGTTCTCTAGGGTTGCTCTTTGTGCAGAACCTGTCCCCTACAGCTCTGTACTCTTCCCCAGACCTCTGCTCTTCCATCACTTGCCAGAGCAGCAATCTAGAATCCCCTTCTGGCAGCCCAGAAGCAGCTTTTCCCATGGGTTATGGGAGCCCTTTGTCACCACAAGGCCTCAATTAAATGCTTTAACAAAAATCTTAACTCCTGCACCCGTTCAGATGATCTTCCCCCGAGTTAAGGGGTTGAGTAAATTCATGTTCAAGCACTCAGGATTCACACACATCACCCTCCATCCCATCCCTCTTGCGACCAGGAGCGTCAGAGGGATGATGAAGCTTAAGGGTTGATCGATCCTACTGCTATAAATCAGGTCAGCTGGAATCACAACAGGAGCTGCGTTTGGCAGGAGTGTCAGACTCAGCAGATCCACTGACGGGCAGCTCTACCCACTGTAACTCACATCTTTCCTCCAAAAGGCCAGAATATCTACCAACAATCCCAACAGGATAAAGGCTACCCACTGGTAAAAACAAGCTCCCCCCTCCCAACCCCAAAATATTTGTGAGGAGCTCCAACCTCAGTCCAGTGATGAACTGTCACACACTGCTACCTCAAAACACACATGAAGTTCAGGCATGGTATTAAATCATGTTTCTTCACCCACAGGGAAGTGAAATCAGGAAACAACTTTTTTTTTTTTTTTTTGGCAATGTTAGTGGGTGGCATCAGTTTATCAATTCACTCCCTGCTTTTTACAGCCCCAGTTTAGAGGTTTTAAAAATATATTGTCAACTGATTCTTTTGCTACAAGTGAAATGCCCTGCATTAAAGAATTTAAAAGTTATAATTTGCAGATGCTCTTAGAGGAAAACAAGATTCTAAATCAAGTGCAAGAACTAAGCCTTGATAATACTTTGAATCATAAATCTCGCCTTCCCCAGACTTAATTAGAAGTGAATTAAATCCTTAGCCATATCATTCACCTTACCTACTACAAACACTATAAATTTATTCAGAAATTCCTACTGTATCCTACCAAGATGTCAAATCTCAGTCATAACAAAGAACCAGGAGATGCCTTTTTTCTATTCCTTAGTTGGTTAAAGAAAGAAATGCATGCATAGCAGCAAAACTAAAACAAAAACACCTAACTTACCCTCTTTTAGCAATTTATCTTGAAACCAAGTATTGTAAATAGCTTTCAGCACTGTCTTCAACAAAATTCTCTTCTGCAAGGCTACTCAGGCTCCCGCTAGAATATGAGATGCACGAAATAATCCGGGGTTTTAAACCAAAATTGGTTTAAAAGAGCATAATGAAAAAATGACTGAGATGCGACGGTTAAAGAACTGCTGCTTTATTTAGAATAGTTAGCTAATTTGAAGTCAGAGGGGAAGGGGGGAAAAAAAAAAAAGCCCATTTTTCTGCCCAGCACTCCTGTTCAAAAAAGCAATCCTTCTCCAGCAAAAGGAATTCATACCCACATCCCAGAACGATCGCGCTGACGGCAGCGCCGCTTCAAACGCCGCGGTCGGAGCGGGGAGGCGAGGTTTTAATCGGAGCCATCTCTATCTGCAGGCACCAGAAGGGCAGAGGGATGAATCCCCACTCACCGCAGGCGCTGATCTGGCAGCACGGCCGCTCTCTCATCTCTAGGAGGAAGGGACACGTGCAGGACCAGGGTGGCAAAAGGATGACAAAGGGACGGGATGCGCTCCCCGCCAGCCCACCTGAGTGACAGCTCCTCTCGCGGGGGGACCCGGGCACGCTCTGCCCAAATCCCTCCAGAGAGCATGCTCAGAGCCTAATTTAACACGGCCCCATGCCTCATCTCGGCAGGAGATGGCCTACTTCCAAACAATTGCAGAACTTTAAGTCAAATCGAAAATCATTAATTGGATTACGCGAAACTCAGCCACACCAAGCGGCACTGATTTTTTTTTTTTTTTCCTCCCCTCCCTCTCCTCTCTTTTTTTTTGTTTTAAATCTGGGCTGATGCACAGATAATTATTTGCACTACTTCCCTGAAGGGCATCCTGAGGCTTAAACACTATCATCATGTGCTTCACAGTAATTACATGATGCCACTGTAATAGATGGAAAGCATTTTCAGGACAGGGTATGATCTGAACACTCAGCAGCACAACTCATAAATCAGACAAAGACAACAGATCTGCTGAACAGTGTCCATATTGATTCAGGAATTATCCTACCTGCTGATTTCTAGGCAAGGTTTTCTATTATTTTCATTGGATTTTTTTTTTTCTTCTTAGGGCAGGGGAGGCAAGACAAAAGGCTTGAGAACTGTCTAACAAGTGATGGCTTGAGAACAGTTTAGCAAGTGATTTATGTTCCAGAGCCATTTACCTCCACTTAAAGAAACCACTTGGCTTCTTAATGAAACAATTTATTTGGATATCAAAAGTCAGGTTATTCACATGCAAAAATTCAGTGAAGCAGATATTCAAACCCGTTCCCCTCAGGAGATAAACATCTTTTCATACACCCACAGACAAGGAGTACATAAGTCTTCTGTGTTTTGGTTTTCTCTATCTCCTCTTTCCATATTTATTGTATATTCATTTTTCTAAATGAACACACAAAGTTTTCCTCCTCTTGCGAGAGGAAAAAAGCTGTGCCCCAGGCACTTCTGTTTTTTAAAAAATGCTTTCCTGCATATCATTCAGGCTGAAAAGCAGAGCCAGGCAGGCTACTTTATAAATGCAGTATTTTAAAGGAAGTTATGTAAAAGGGCAGCCTCAGCCCTCCTGCTGGTCCTACGTGTCACACCTGAGCATAAGAAAATAAATTTGGAATAAACTTGACTATCAAATCCTCTACCTCCAGTATGATGGCCATGGGTTAATGCAATGGTTGGTAGAGAAGCAGGACATTATCCCTCAGCTCCACTAATGCCTCCAAGTAACTTCAAAATTGGATCTTCCCATCTATCAAGAATTCTTGTATTTACTACAAGGATCTGCAACTTCAGACGCAGGGTTTCGAAGTCCAAGGCGTTCACTCTGCACTCCTATGCTTTAAAAATCCTCTTGACTAAGGCAGTTATTGTAACATGAATCCTTGCCCTTCTCCTTGGAATTGGCACAAAATGAGAGGAAGCTTTTTCATTGCAGCAATTCCTTCCAGCCATAAAGCCAGAAGTCAAGGTGCCAAACAGAGCTGTGGCTCAGCTGAATCTGATTTCATAAACACCTCTAAACATCCCATTCCATATTCCAGAGACACAGTATAAAAAGTAGTTTATTTACAGTCATGTAGCACTAACTGCATTCACTTGATTTTTAATCCCATAATACCTTGGTAGTTAATTTTCTTACACCAATACCTACAAACAAAAGAACCCTTGCTACAGTACACGTCCATACGGCAAAATTCAGATGAATTCTGCATTCTAACCATTAGGTGATGAAAAGCCATCTTTTCTTGATAAGAGTTTCACTATTTCTTTGCCAGCTAGTGAGCACTTTAAAGAAACAAGTGAAATGAGTACTAAATTGTATTCCACAATTTTTGCCTAAGCTTTTATCCTTTTGTCATCTAATTCCCCATCATTTGCTTTGATTGCTCTCTGGACTTCCACTGGTAAATCAAACTGTATTTTTTTTTAAATGCAAGGTGGCATGGACATCAGAGCTGCCCCGTGAGCGAGAAATGTTTCCATGCAGGCAGGCTCGCTCTAGCTTCATTCTGAGAGCAAAATAAAGAAAGAAATGCAACTGAAAAAGGATTACTTGTACAAATCCACAGCTACCTGATCAGTAGCTTGCAGTTCCTACATACAGAAGATGAGGAAGGGGGCAAAGAAGCTGCTAATAAAACCCAATAAAGCTGAAGTAAACGCTGTCCCTCTTGTTCCACGTTCATTCCTTCGCCTCCCAAAATCCCATCCAGCTGAGCACAAATCATGAGAATTTTCTTTGAGCTGGACAGAAGTTTACAAGTTCAAAAGGTCTGCTCTGAAGTGAAATTTCTGTGGGTATATTCTCCCCCAAAAGATAAACTTCCATGGGAAAAAAAACCCCCATGCCTCTGCACTTCTTGGACAAGTGCCCAACTTTAGAGAAGCATAAGGAAATTTTAGGACAGTTTTGGTGTTTTTCTGTTGATGAATCTGTATTTCATTGTTTTAATGACCTACAAACTGTAGCCACAGTGCTGAAATGCAAGGGAGTTATGAGTAGCACAAAGCCATAATATTTGATTTCACACTAATGCAGAACACTTGCAAAGCAGCCTCTTGCTGACCCTGAAAAGGTTCCTTTACAATGACATTAATTTGAGTTTCAAGATCTTGATAGGGAAGTTTTACAGTGAGCGAGCGTAAATTTGCCAATTTGCCATCTAACAAATATGTCTTGAGAGACAAAAATAATTGAATTACTACAGAAGTAGGGAAAAATGTAGCTTGCACACAGGACTTCTAAAAAAAAAAAGCTGGGATTAAAATCTAACAGCCCTGGAAGCTGAAACATTTTTGTAGATTTTCTGCACTGATATCCAAACCAAAGTCTTGTTGTCCCACAAAATACTAAAATCAAGCCAGACCACTGTGTTACAAAGACAATAAGTCTGGGAGAGTGGTGCAGGAATACAATTAATTTCAGTAAACACTCTGCAGACAGTTACAAGCTAAAAGTCTGAAACTGTTCAGTGACTAAAATGGTGGGGTTTTTTCCTTTTTTAAATGTATTTAACAAGAAATCAGGTGGGAAATACTTTAAACCTCTTTCTTACCAACAGCCCTGATCACCTGCTCACCATTTTAATAAGATGGGTGCTCAGCATTATATTTAAGTTAATTTTCAGCCACAAAATCAAACTCCACTCTTTCACAACGAAACATGACACGCTTTTAGGGTTATGACTGGGCTTTATATGGATTTTATTAAGAACCTTGACCCATGAAATCAATGTTTTGAACTAGACATGGTGAACTTCTTGCAGCATGAAGAACACACAGCTGAGTTTCACAAGATTTTCTGACATCCTAGAAAGAATTCCAGGGGGATGTCCCTTACACAGGAGCTCTTTCAGCTCTCTTCTCAGCCTTGGCATGATGCCACAAAGCAGCTTTCCTCAATTTGGTTACTAGAAGTAATGCCTCGAGAGGTCTCTCTCAAACACATCACCACAGATATTTAAGAATTCTTCCATGTCTATATAAAGCTACATTCTCCAGAAACGCGGAGCAATTTAAAATCTGGTGGCCGTTATGTTATTATATCTTATCTATCAGCTGACCTATTCAAGTGGAAAGAACATTTTTCAAACAAAACAAAGAAAAAGAAGATATCTCTGTCTAGACAGCCACAAGGGGAAAATTACATATGCAAAGTTCAAAAGATGAGTAATTTTATTATTTCTACAGTATAATTTACATTCTCCTTTCTATTTGCAGTTTTGACTGTGCTACATTTTTTCTGTGTTTCTGTGTAATGTATATTCTGTCTGTTATTTTCTAATTGGTTTTGCACCTTACTTGAAAATACTGTCGTGGTTTACACCTTTTCTTTCCATCATGGGTCATTTTTACCTTCTTTAACTTTCTTTTCATCATGTTTTTCCTGTTAATCCATACCCTAATGTCTTCAACATTGAGAGAAATTAAACAGATATTGACTCTCTCATGGGGCAAACAGGACCAGATGACGCACAGCATACAGGTACATTTAGCACATCAGCTGATAAGCACCTTGGATTTTATTCCTTAAATTACTGCCATCTCCTGATAAGTCTGATTTTTAAATAGCCTTTCACTCTTCAAGAAATGCCCACTATTAGACTGACTTGCCAACTGAGCATTCCCACTCCTGTTGTCGTTTCATTTCCAAATTAATTCTTAATATTTTATCATCTTACAAATTTCTAAATACAGGTTTGTGCTCAAGAAGCAGCAGTTTGTGCTCGCGCCCTCGAGTAAGTAAAACAGAAAAATGAGGTTTGCATCTGCTGTTCACAGCTTATAAAAGCAGGCTGTGTGTTGGTCTTTAATGTATGACCATCGTGACTCATCTGGAAAACTGCATCAGACAATGTGCCAGGACACATAAAGCTGCCACTGCTGCCCACACTGCCAGCGTTGGTTCCCAGGTTTAAATACAAATATATTTATGTTGCAGGGCGTCTGAGACCAAGACCAGGTCTGAACCCAGCAGCTCCCAATAAATACAAGCCACAGATGTGCCTATGCCAGGGACAAACCCTAGTGACAGAGCCAAGCCTCTGCCTATCCTCACAGAGACAACTCCCCTTCACCCACCAATCTCTTAACATTTGCTTGTCTCCTAAAAACAGTCATTAGATTTAGAAACACATTCAATAGGGGCAGGAGAAGTGAATGTTTATTTTTTTTTCCCCCCCTCACAAAGGAATTGTACTTGCTAAGGTAAAACTGTTACTGTTTCTAAAATTCAACTTCCTAGTGACATCCCTTCTTATTTTTATTCTCAGAGTTGCCATTAAAAGAACTCTAGTAAACTATTTCATATCTGAAGAAGTTTACTCCTGCTGCAAGATGATGACTTCAGGAATACAATCAGAATATTTCTTCTTAATGCCCTCTGCAATTAATTTTTGTACAAAATGTTGCTATTGCAAGAATTGAACAAGTCAAGAAATGTTCTGAAGTCTTGAAATGCGAGAATTGTAAAGTCAGAGAAAACATTTTAGGGCAACACCACCGTTGACCTGGCCAGCTGAAAACACATCCTTCCACTCTACCTGCCATCAAACAAAGCAGCACAAAATATTTTTCAGTTTTCGACGCAACACAGAAGTGAAACAACCCATCACATGCAAGTTTTCTGTGCAAGAAACACTGAAGCTCAGCAGCTCTTTTGTGCTGCAAGACCTATAGACATTTTCAAATCCTTATTCAATAACTGTCACAAAGTACAAATCCCTTTTATTAAGCGATAAAGCCAGAGAAAACTGCTGCGATCCCATCTGGAAAATATCTCAGTTCTCCTCTCAGAGTAACTTTCCAGTCAGCCAAAACTCTCTGCAGAATTCTTAAATTAATTCTGAATTGCAGCTCATTAAGCTGCTTCTTTCTATTAATGGCAGGAACTGTAGTAAAAATACCCTTTTGTAGTGTTATCAGTTTATAAAAACAAATATAATGAATTTAAAATTAACTACTTAGAAGGACATGCTATTCTGACAACTTGCTGACTGTGCAGCCAATCTGAACAAGCTCAAGATCTGCCTCATCTCCCAAGTCTCTCAATATGCAAAAAATGGAGTTTAGTAAATTCTTCCAGTGAAAAAGGGGAGAAAAAACTCTTCTGCATTAGAGAAAATGCAATGTATTGCAAAAGGGAAATGTGAATAACAGTCAAAATTAATTAAAGCAAAATACAAATCAGTATCACTGAATAGCAAAGTAAGAGAAGTTTACTGAAACAAAGAAAAATTCTCAAAGTGCTCCAAATGGAAAAAGGAACACAAAGTTCGACAAATACAAGTCAAAAAGTAAATACATTGCAGGCTCTGAGGAATCACTTGCAAATGTGGACAGAGTAAAAAGGGGAGAGACAGGTCTGTATCTCAAACCTAAGAGAGCGCATCTTTCAAACTTCAGAATCAAAGCGTTTCAACCAAAAAAAAATTAATAAATAAATAAAAACATTCACAACAGCTTTTGAAAATTAATGCCATAGCTCAAGAGAACTATCTGGTAAAACAAACTAACAACAACAACAAAAATCCCCATAAACCAAACAAATGAGCAGAGAACTGGACAAAACTCAGTAAAAAAACCCAAAAAAACCCACCACAAAAACAAAAAACAACCAAAAACCAAAACAAACAATAAACCAAACAAAAACTAAGAAGTCTCTCAGGTCACAGAGAATCTGATTTTCCTGAAAGTACCCTGTAAGGTCACTTGTTAAAGGTGCTGAAAGAAACTAAGATGCCAGAGGTTAAGAGATGGCAGTGGGTTCACAACATAAAAGGACACAAATGAATAAACCTGTAAGGAACTGAGTTCACAAACTCTTCACACAGATTTCAGAGGGAGTGAATACGGAAGTTAAACCTCACCAGTATTCCCAGGAGCAAGAGTGCCATTCAGGATGACAAGAAAAACCCAGCTGGAGGAACCCAGAGGACTCGCACAAGATCAGAAACACAAGTAGTACAATAACAAGTGATATTTAACAGTGGCAGTGTAAGAAGGTACTAATGAAACAACAACAGCAAAAAATAATCTCTATTTACACAAGAGCACGTAGTGACAGGACAAGAGGGAATGGCTGCCAAACTGAGAGCGTAGAGTTACATTAGATATTGGAAAAATTCTTTACTATGAGAGTGGAGAGCCACTGGAACAACTTAGCCAGGAGTAGCTTTGGATGTGCCATCATCCCTGGAAGTGTCCAAGGCAGGCTGGACAGGGCTTTGCTCGGAACTGGATGGATCCTTAAACCCCCTTCCAACCCAAACCATTCCCTGACTCTGTAACATTCAACAGAAGGCTCTGGGATGACCTTTTCCACCACGGAATAAAACCTTGGTGTGATAATCATTACCATTCCGTAGAGCAGCCTCCTCAGAGAATTCACAGAAAGTTTTGTGTGCACGGATGAAACAACACAGAGCTTTGGTTGGATTTTGAAACAGCTCGTGGAGAGCTGGTGTGGGGCCAGGGATGAACACACAAACACACCAAGGGCAGTGAAACACAAAAATAGGAGCTCTGGCTCTAGAAACCACTGAACCCCAGACAGCTGATGGCCAGGAATTCTTTCTCGTGCAGGTTCTCCAAAAAAACCTCAAAAACAAATCTTCACCTCTGGCAATCTCTGTTTCTGGCAAATGCTGCAAAACCCAGCAACACACTGTTCAAAAAAACCTTGATCACAGCACATGTCAAACTGCTGGAGATAATTTCTCCTACCCAAGGCTGCTTTTCTCAGCTACAGTGAAGGGGAGTAGGAATGATGATAGAGCACCAATTTATTAGGAACCAGGGGTTTGTCTCTTCAAGCTAACTTCTAACAGGTTTTTGGGGTTTTTTTGGGGTTTTTTTTGTTGTTGTTTTTCCATTCCCCTGGCTTCTTTACCTTTTCAACAAGCTATGGCATGATCCATCCACTTGCAGCACAGAGTTTCACTTCAAATGACACAAGTGAATTAACAAGTTCCACACAAATTACACTTATTTTGCCAAGTAAGAAAACCTCCGTCCAGCAGGCCAGAGCTGTACCTACGGCTCCCCACTGCCCTGGAAATGGAAGCAGCCTGGATGGTGGAAGGGAGAGCAGAGGAATTCTCAAGCCACAGACACTAAAAGATTATGAAACCAGCGAGCAGGATAATTAAGCTCTGAACGATCCACAGCTAATTTGCAGCTGAACTTCCCTTTCCACAACACAGGTCTGTAATTATCAATTTCCATCAGATACTTGACACGAGCCCTTGTTAGGTTTTCACAGACACATGCCCAAAATAGGGACACTTTATTATTTATTACACTTGGACAACAAAATTCACCAGCCAGGGTGTAGCTGTTTAATTTTGCTGTCTGCTGAATCACAGGATCCAGCAGAGTGGATTAGCCCCTAATAGCAGCACAGGCTTTTCCTTCTGCCCAAGCATTACCCTCCCCAAGAAGGGCACGTCAGACTCCAACCTCCTAAAGCTGCTGAGAGCAAATCTGATCACAGGGACGGTCCAAATAAAAGCAGCACAGATGAAAATCATCATAGTCTGGCTTTCCCCCCTTTTTGTGAAAATAGATTTATCTGATATAATGAGCTTTGCACTCTCCTCAATAGGAAAAAGCCCACATACATCAATAAAAACTAGAGGGAGCAACACTTGAAATGCTTTTTTAATTGACTTTTGTTTTCAGGACAACAGCCCAGGGACAAAGTTTCATTATCACACCAATATTTCATGTCCTTCAAAAAGTACACAGTTTATTCTCAGGATACCATTCAAACATGAATCACAGGAAATAAACTAAAAACAAAACCGCAAAAAAAAAAAATCAACAACTCAATTGGATTTAGATGACTAATAAAAGTCTCTTCAGTTTTGAATCCTCCAGACCCATTTTATTAAGGTAGTACACACCAATAATACTTTGCAACGTGATAGTATTTTTGGAGAACACCCATCTTTAAAATCACTAACACTGACATGCATTCATGTGTATTTACAGTACCTTTAAGAACAGAAGAGTAACTTGACTTCCTATAAGTAAAAGACTCATTATCATCCTCCAAAGGACTTAACAAAAGAAAAATCACATTAAATTTGAGACAAAGTGTATGGTATATTATATGCTGAAAACAAACTACAAAAACCCAGTCATTCCAAAAAGAAAAAAAAAAAAGAGCAAGCCAAGCCAGAGGCAATTCATTCACAGCTTTACTTTTAAGCAGCCTCTGATGGGTTTTTTTTCTTAAGGCAAAGGTATTACTTAGAAATATACACACACAAACTGAAATACAAACAGTCACAAAGCAGCATTGAAAGTGAAAATTAAAGAAAAAAATGTTTTGACATCCTACTTGAAAACCAGAAAAATAAAAGAGAGATCAAATGCTTTATTCTACACTGATTATTACATGAGAACATGATTACTTTAATCCTCTGCTAAGGAGATGAGAAGAACAAATCAAAATTTGCTTGTGTTTTGAAACTGCTGCTGATTCTGCACCTTTTAAATAATTTGTGACCCAAGATTCCAAAGCAAACTGCCAGAAACTCAAAAAAAAAACCAAAACCAAACCTTAAACAATTGCATGAACTCATAAAATAAGCAAACATGACAAACTGGTTTTGTCTTAACTGAAAATGAAGAAAAATATATTAAAGAACTTGAATTACTTTTAGTAATGAAGTGTATGAGCAACAGAAGCTGGCACAGTGCAAGTGTGCAATCACCATCAATGGACAAACCCTGTAAATGCGTTTATTCCAACCTGTCTCCACGTTCTCTGCCTACTGCAGTGCATTATGCACAAAAAGAAGTTTGTACCTCCAATGTGCAGTTTTACAGACAGTGATTCTGCTGACAGGAGTCACCGTGTTTTTTGTTTGGCCTCCAAAACTCAACCACGCACCAGAGCAAAACCCCCCTGGACCACCTTCATGCCACATACAGCTAAAAAATCATCAGGAAACCATCTCCAGACAAACAAAAGTGTAACATCTTTAATCACATTAATTCCTCCATCTAAAAAAAAAAAAAAACAACTGGTTTTAAGTGCTTTTAAACAATTTACACAGAGCTACAGATCCCCATGCAATGCCCCGTGCTGCACTTCAAATTATCTCTGAAAACCCATGAAACAATAATCTTATTTTCTCTGTATACAAACATGCAGTGTTGTAGAATAATTATGAAAGAGCATTAATTATGGATTAATACCCTTTTTCTTGGTAAATCCTCAGCTGCTAAGAGTATAATGCTGAGCTGTTATAGTATTACCAACAAGAATCACTGTGCTCTCAACAGAGCTAAAAATGTCCTGCCACTAGAAAAAAAACCCAGTAATTTCTTCTATTTCCTTAGCAAAGGTGTTGTCATCTGCCAAATCTTCTCCTTGCAAGGGCTAATGAGACAGCAGAGTGAACTAATCTCCAGCTGTTAATTGAGGATTATTAAGTGAGTATTAATAATGGATTTTTTATTGCAGCTTCCAGCTCCCAAGAAGATTTCTTTTAATATTAAATTTGCCCAAATAAGATACTCTCAGTGTTCTTAGTACACCAAAACATCAAAATAATCAATGAGTAGTAATAAAAAAGCTAATTCTCCCATAACTTTTAAAAACATCTGTTCCTATTTAATGTATTTAAGGCAAAATACTGCCATAATCTGAAGGGAAGTTTTTGTTCTGGTTAGTATTACTAAATGTATTATTAAAGAATTTATGTTAAATGTAGGAGTTGCAAGGTTTGTGAGTGCTGGTTTTTTTGTTGCTTCGTTTTCTGTGTCATTTGTTTGGTTGTTGTTGCTTTATTTTGTTTTGATAATGCCTGTAATACGTTAATATTCAGAGAAATCATTCACTTACCTGCTCCCAGATTTTAGAACTGGGAGCAATTTCCTTTAGGCTTTATAATGGGAGGTTAAAAAATAAAAAATCAATTTCCACAAGCAATAACTTAGTACTCCACTGCCACCCCATGTACATAAGAATCCTCCAAAGAGCACATTCAGATAAAAAACACCTGTTAGAAATACCAGTATCTGAATTGCACACCTACAGATATTTCAGTGCTGTTGTTGTATGATCAAAATTACACCACATTTCAGACATGATAAAGAATGCCCTAAAAATAAGGTAACTACAGAACATCAAGCTGGCTGGTTTTTCCTTCATACAGGGGTATTTCGATTCTTTAGTGCTACATTCTGGCATGTTACTTCTTTCCTTTCCTTTTTCATCTCTTTAGACAAACTGTTTCAGATTTTTGTGTGCTGGAGAAACCACTGGTGCAAGCTGACTGACAGGCATTTGAATTTCCTGTTGAGTGTGAAGACAGAAGTTACCTTTGATGATTATCACATTTATTCCTTGTGGATATGAATTTTAAATCCTACATTTTTATTTTCAAGACAAGACCTAGCATTTCTGATCTCTAAAGTCTGAGTAGATACTCAAACACAAAGTGTCAGCATTAAAGCTTGCCTGCAACATTTTCTCCGAAGTTTTTATTTATTTTATTAACTCAAAATCTCAAATATTTCTTCCATAAAGTTTTAAAGTTTGGAGGCAACTCTAGAAAGATGAGCTGACTATCCTCTCTCAGCATTTTTCTCCTTTTGAACCACGTACAGAACATGAATGGCTGTGTGTGGACGAACACAGGTTAGTGTGGCAAACAGGTCCCTTCTAAAAAATCACTGCCAAATTCCTCTTCACCCTTCAAACCATGAAGAAATTCTGCTTAGATGCCAACTTCCTTCCCCAGAATTCTTACCAGTATCCCAGAACAACCCATATTTAAGAGATTCAGCAATGCGTAACCTAAACAGTTGGAAAAACAGGTTTTATTCATGATGGTAATCATGAATAAAATGTAATTATTAGTTGTGTGAAAGACATCTGAGAATAATTACACAAACTAGTCCTCTTTGGCACTGCAGTACTTGGCATGGTTTTTGCAACCTCAAGTCGCTTCACCTGGAAAAATCTTATTCTTGTGCCAAGGAGTCAAATATATCCTGCATTAATATTTTAATGTGAAACACACACAGCTTATTCACAGAAGCATATGAAAGAAGTCATTTGATCTGCAGCATAAGCTAATATACAAATACAGCTTAAAAAAAATAACAATACCCCACCATATAAAAATGAAATCCTATCCAAATATTTAGCTTGTCCCAAAAAAATGAAGCTCATAATGTAAGACAGTCTACATTTATTAAAATTAGCCTCAAATGTTCCTCCTGGCTTGAACAGCAAGAGCAGGAAGGTTTCCACAGAAGTGGGTCTTACCCTAAGCAAAACCCTTTTAAGTAGTAAAAGGGACACGAGGTAAATTTCTTCAAAAAAAAAAAACCAAACCCAAACAGTCTCACATTTGTTTGTTTGTTTAGACTTCATCTCAAGTTTCAAAGATGCTGAGAAAGGACTGCTGTGGTTTATCCCCCTAAATCCTTTACATAAATTTTTAGACCAAGAACAGAATTTACCCCCACAGCATGGAAAATAAAAAGAATAAGTTTGCTGAAGAAAAAGGCTTTCCTTTCTCTGGGCTACCTACTCAGGTCTGGGGCAGAATGGAGGGAGAAGGAAAGAGAGCAAGAATGGATTAAACAATCACAAATTGCTGTTCCTAGCAGGAACTGAATTACTCTAACTTTAAAATCTTCTCATTACAAAAGTCACTCTCTTCTCCTGAATCAGTGATTTGATTTAGTCACACTTATATACTTCTAACCCAATTACAAGTATTATATACTATACTAATAATACATAATATATACTAATATAAAAGATATACTCTAACCAGTGACCTGTGCCTTCAAGACACCCAAGCCAGTTCCAGCAGATTTACAGCCCAAAAAATGCAGTGAGTCAGATTTCATTAGCAAAGTGCCACATGATTTAACCTTCATAGCACAGGTATTGTGAAGTTCTTCCATAAAGGCTGATGTTTTTACCTATCAGTGAGTTACAAATTCTTCAGGGGATTTTCCATCTATACTCTAATGATTTTCAAGTGTTTGACGTGATTGGCAAAAAAATATCCAAATGTTTTAGTTAACAGGAAGAACAGGATAAACAGATTTTAACCGCATTTTCAATATGTTACTTGAATTGGTTTGGACACAAAAGTCAACACTTCCATAATGCAATGAACTATTTCCATTCCCTCCCCTACATTCAGTCATTTCAAGGACATAAAAAGCAACATTTAGAAATATTTTGACACTTCCCTCCCCCCCTTTAGCTATATATACACACTAACTGGTTGAAAGCAGTTACCCAATGAAGACAAGCATGGGGTTGTTTTTTTTTTCCACAGGAAGGATGAAAACACCAAATATTGCAGTTCTCTCTACCCTTCACATACCTCTTTTCCCACACCATCCTCACCTGTGTCCCATTACATTTTATTCCTCATCTTACTCCAACACTGATTTTTTTTGTCCACTTCCAAGCTCGTGCCAAAGGAAAATGTTAGACTGGACATCACCTGTGCTCTTGTAGCAAAGTTTGCAAAGAGGAAGGAATGCTGAGAGCTCAAAAGAAAGACTGAAAATACCACCTGCTTTAAACAGCCTGGATTAACTCTGCTATTAAAGCAAGGCAATACTAACGACTGAGTTCTTTCTAGAATAATCCCAGTCTTGATGTTCAAATCCAGTTTAATTCATCTTTAACATATGCTGTGTTATAAATACACTGTATTTTTAGCCTCTCCATACTGCACCCAGGACTTGTGCAACAGAGAAGCATCACCTCTTACTCAGAGGCTGAGCTACTCAATCTCCTCTGAGAAATTCCACACAACCAGGCTCTGAAAGAAAGAAAAAAACCCACTCCTGAGCCAAGGTGCCCCAGCACAAGCCACGCTCCAAAAGGTTCTGTGCCCTTGGCAGTGCTTGCTCCAAGCCCAGGAGAGAGCTGACAAAAACCTCCCTCCCTCCCTCTTCCCTTTTGGCTTTGAGGGTTTTGCCCACCAAAATTGAGCAATTCCAGCTCCTGCAGCGAGCGCTGGGACAGGCAGGAGAAGAGGCAGGAAATGCTGCCATCTACCAGAAACCTGGAGTTTTCTATTTCAGCTGGCAGCAAGGGAGCAGGGAGGAAGGCAGAGCAGCAGCCAACTCGTAACAGGCCATCATCTTTAAAACATAAAAGCCACCAAATAAAATCCACAAGGGGGGGAGGGGGGGAAGACCCTTCCAAAAGCGGGTCTCAGTCCAAGCACGGAAAGCAGAAACGTAAATCCACAATTCAGCAGGCCAAGAAAAATTGCCTCTGGCATATGGCACGGAAATCGAGCGGAGGCTTGCTCCAAACAGACCAAATTCTCTCAGAATCTTAATCTTAAGAAGAGGTTTGAAGTGAAGAGGCAGAAAGAGCACTCAAGACAGGCAAAACCACAGTGAAAAATAGCCAGGCACATTTTTCTCGTTGGAGAGACCAAGCTCCCTTTAGAAGGGTTGAAGCATTTCTTCATAGGCAACAGAGATATAAAGTATCCCGAAGCAATGGCACCACAGAAGTTTTATTTTAGAGAGCTGGTAACTGAACTGCAACAAAGCCATTTGGTTAAGTTAGTATTTATTTAATTATTCTAAGGAAAAAAGGAAAAAAAAATAGTATGAGGCATAATGGCTGCACTTTGCATATAATAAGCTGATGTTTTTATCAGAAGAATGTGGATACCAAATGGTGATCCTGTCTGTAGTCACTTCTCCACTTTTTTCCAAGTTCAGCTTCTGAATTGGGTGGTTATCAGGTATTAAGAACATCATAATTAACAGATATTTGGAGAAGAACACAATTAATAGAAATTTTAATGTATAGATTAGCCTGTGAAAAAATCAGTATCACCTCTGTAAGGGAAAGCCTCACCTTGCACATTTATTGGAATGGAATCATATTCATCAGAGCCA
>VWZN01008367.1:238193-273777 GCA_013396955.1 Regulus satrapa | reverse complement strand
AATTGTACCAAGGCTACTGGAACCACTATTATTCTAGTTGATGTCATAATTGAGAATGCATCACTAATAAAGCCTTGTATTTTTTCAATGTCAAAATTAGACAAAATTGTAAATACTGATGCTAAAGAAAAAAAAGGCAGTTTCCTTCATTTTGACTTCAGAGTCAGGAAGGTATTTTGCCTTTTTAAAACCCAATTGTCCATTGATACTCTAGTAAAATACCTTGAACAAAGAATACAGAGCACCATTTAATTTAACTTTACTGACTGTTCAGTGAATATAGTTCCAAAACTGCATATTCAGCAAGGATTTAAACTTTTCTATGACTTCTTGTGAACAAGAAAGTTATCTGAGTCATCTTATTTTTACTTTTTAGGGAGACATTCTTTTCTTGAAAGCATAGAATTTAAAGATATGCAGAATCAATGTCAGTAAATAGTAAATATTCTGATGGGCTTTATGTAAAAGGACAGTAAAGCCAAAAATATGAGTGGAGAGTCTGCATCCAATCATCAAAATGTGCTATATTTGGCACTTTGTACACATAGTTTGCCGAGAGTTGCTAAAACCAAAAGCTCATCTCAGAACAGTGACTGAACTGTGTTTGTTGTTTAGCCATTTATGGGCAGAAATCTTATTTTATCAAAAGTAAGCACTTAAAGAAAATAGTGGGCAACAAAGAAATTATTTTGTACTGACATAGAAGCATAGCTATTATGATTCATGAATACATGACATTGTTTTTCACTAGGTGTATTAATAATAAAGTTTTAAGTTGTACCTCCTTATACCTCTTTGACTTACAAGTTGAGATAAATAAATATATCACATAACCATGAAGGTGGGAAAAAAAAAAAATTTAAAAAATCACATTCCCAGAGAGTGAAAGGCCAGATTGTTTCCACTTCTGAATGAGGTTTCCTACCTATATTATTCAGGAGAAAACAACCATTTACATATCGACACACAAGGAAAAAAAGCTCCAGATCTAAGCATGATGGTGTGGGATTTTACAGAAATAGTCAAAATACTGTCTTTGAATTTAAAAATAAACAAAAACAACAACAACAGAACAACAACAACAAAACCAAATGCAGGAACTTCCCCATAGAAGAGGATTTTTTTGAGTTTTGATTAAGACTTCTGTTATATCAATTCAAGGCATCTCTCAACCAGAAGAGTAAAAACTTCCAAGCATTATTACATCAGCACTCTTCTCAAATACACAGAGATGGCTTAAACTTTCTGTTTGAACCTTGACCGCAGAAATAACATTACTGTTACCAGCTGAATACATACACTCATTTCCCCTGCAGAATTCTTAGCACTCAGCAGAAATTATCAAAAAGCTTTGCATATGACATTATTTTGCTATATTTTATCCCCTCATGAGAAAAGAGGAGAAAACACCAGTACCTCATTTATATTTCAAAACATAGAGCAAGATGGCTGGTGTCATCTGTGACTTTCGGGCAGTAGTATTAACTATCAAGTAGTTAAGCAAAAAAATGAACAAGAGTCTCAATAACGTAACAGGGGATGATAACTGAATACCATGGAAATATTTTTCACTGCATTTGAAAAAGGAAATTTATACTCCCCAAACTTCCTATACAAAAGGTAAATTCCTCTGTAACAAAAATGAAAGATCAGAAGAGCTGTGACAAAGCGCTCTTCTATTTACACCTACTACATCCTTTTTTCATACCTCAGTTATGGTACCTCTTTGCATACGTGAGAGAGTAAAAGAAAACTTAGTATCTTTCCCAATATCAAGGAGGAAATTTCACCCTCATCCAGTGAGGAAATGGAAAATGTACATAATCCCACATTTTATCACTTCTTTAAGCAACTTCAAAAACCAGCTATTAATAATGGACATACATCACTTTTCTTCAATGTCCCGGTTTCAAAAACATTCAAGTCTTCACAGAAGTGCTGGGCCCAAACACAAGGGATGGGCACAATATTTACAGCTGTTCCTAAAAGCATCATCTCATTAGACTTGCAGTTCAGTGAGAAAATGAGGTGAATCTTTTTAAAACAATGAAGAAATGCAATACATTAAGTGTTGTAAAGGTTTCGATTGCTTAAATTGGCTGCATTACTACTTGAAATAGGTTGTCTGCTGAATGCAGTATTCATTATTACAGAACCCCACACCATGTGCTTTCAGTTCTATACAGTGCTATTTAGAGGCAGTAATCACCATTTGAGAATGAAACCTTGCTTTCTGCAGAATGTTAATGGATGATAATTCTAAAGTAAGATGCATGAAGAATAAACAATAGAGCTTAATGTTAACAAATCAGAGAGAATAGAACACAAATAATCTGGAAGAGAAAATATTCATATGATTTATTAGGTCCAATAAAGGAAATTTGAAATCTCACAGAAAGGCTCTAAATCAAAATGCCCCACAATTATTCAAATGGAAAAATCTACTCAACTTATCTTCTATCACTGTTTTTTTTTTTTTTAAATCATCTAAGATTTGTGAAAGAACTTCACATTTTAGCAGTTTTATTTCAAGCCAAAAGAATTAGGAGAACTAAGTAATCCTGGAATCCTCTCCCTAATACAACCAGAAGGCTGAACAGCAGGAACACACATCTCTACAACTGTTCACAGATGTACAAATCCTGAAATTCACTCCTTAATTGTTATACTCTTGGACCAGATTTCCATGAAAGAACAGCCTAATGTTTACTAGAAGAAATAATATTTATTTCAATTGACACTTCAGATTCCTTGAGAGAGAGAAAAAACATGCCCTTCCCCAAGTGATGCAAGTGTATTTTTCAAGCCTCATGACAGAAAATCTTCACACCTGCCTCACTCAGGAATTACACAGAGATCCTTCATCTCAATAGTTGTGCACTCATAGTAAGGTTAGACAAGGAGTATTCCTACTGAGGAAATATTTAGATAAGAAGCTGTAGCTCTCTGTGGACATACTTGCATTTCACATATGAAAAATAACATTATATACAAACTTAATCTTGCACTTTTAAGTAAAGCTTGATGCCAGCTATTTTGAAAGACATTTACTCGAATTTCAAAAACAAGTGTATAAACCAATAGAATTATGCTTAAAGTAACAGGAATATATTTTATTTTCCATGCTCTGCATTCATCAGCCAAGCAGAACATGGAAACGGTTTATTTTGCTACTTTTCTTACATGAATGCAGAAGCTGACTTCTAACCAATATAACCTCAGGATATGATACAAATTTTGTATAGATAAAAGTGTTGCACATTTTTTTAGAAATGCTTGTGTTGATAATTCCAACTGAAAGTGTCTACATATACCTAGAGGTTTAAACTTTACACATTCAAAAATATCAAAACACTGGTACAAGAAGAGCATACTTTAAAGGGACTTACTTTTATTGTAGCAGGTCGCCAGTACACCTTTATCTGCAGGACTTGTACTAATGTGCCAAATTTCCCCCACTTGATGAAGAAGAACATTTTTGTTTATAATGTTATTTTCATCATCAAAATCTATGATGTGAATCTGCAAATACAGTAAAATAGAACATTAAGGTTTCAGATGTTTTCCTGTGGGTTTTAATTATATACAATGACTATGTGGAACAATTAAATGAGATTTTTATAACTGATATCTACTTTAATTAATTGTTATACTAATGATTTACTATATCATTGATTTCATGCAGGATTAACTTTTCTAGGAAAACACAAGCAATTTCACTGTTTGAGGAAATACCATGCTTATTCTCAATTGTCAACTTAAAGCTTAAAGGTGATTTTTCATTTCATGGCTAAGAGTAAATAAGCCACAAATTACAATTCAACACTTCTTACAGCAACAATCAAAAATAACAACATTACAATCCTCAGTCTAAATGTCTGCACCAATTCTGTATCCAAATCATCTACTTCAAACCATCTACAAAGAAAGGAGGACAGTGAGGGGAAGGACTCTTCTTCAAAGTGAGTATTTTACACTCAGTAAGAAACTTTTTGCGAGTTCACTTTAGCAGTCACATATCTTTACCAAGATAAAAATCTAATCTTTATACACTATATGAAAACATAAAGTACTGAAAGATGAAGAAGAACAATTATATTTAAATATATAGATAATATTTTTAAAAGACAAAACTAAGTTGGTTTTTTATTATTTTCATTTTATTTGTTGCAGGTTTCTTTGATTTTTTTTTTTATAGGTCTACATTACTAACATTTTTCCCTCCTTTTTTTTCGGTCAAATGTTTTTCTACAGTTGCCACAGAAATACAAGACATTTGGGAAGGTTTAAGCCTGGCATAATGTACAGAAGGAATTTTACTCATGGTACTAATTCCCCTAAGCTCAAAAGTGGACAAATAAATTTAAAAGCCTTGCAAATTTTCAAGAACTGTATCCTCATTAAAAATTCATTTTAAAATTTGGGTGAACAATGAAGAGGAAAAAAAAGCTAAGAGTTTTCCTGTCATCATGATTGGATCAAGTTTACCAAATTAACTACTGAATCACTGCAAAAATCTTAGCTATGCATAAATACAGAAGATTTTCTTAAAATACAGAAGCTGCAATATAGGTCTTAACTTCACCTAAACACTATTATTTTTAAGGGGGTAAGTTTACATGTTACCTTTTTCTTTACTGCCCAAACATTCACCAGAAACTCCTTCTTCAAATATAACCCTGTACCTCATCACCTATTTTTTTCCTTCCATTTTCTCATCCCAGGCATAGAACTGTCTCTGCAGTTGATTATCAAGTTATCCTTAGATATTTCATTTGCTGCCTTGAACTTGGGAATCTATTCAAAAAGCAGAACACTGCTTAACAGAACACATATCAATCTATCCCAACAACTGCACATCCATCTTAAAGAGTGACAAAAAAAATCAGTTTAACCTCATACCTTGCTTTTGTTTGGAGTCTCTTTGGCAGCTCAGCCCAAGTCTCTCCCCCAAGAAAGTGAATCATAAATCTAAACCCCATTTACTGGAGTCACACACATCTCTTCCCACACCAACCCGGTTAAAAGTCACTTGGCACATAGGGGAGTGCTCTTTACCCCACCTGAAGCCCTCTGAAGGCACAGATAACCAGTTTCTCTCTGCTGTTGTTTCAAATTCAGCTGACAACATGGACAGCTGTAAACTGGTGGAATACACAGGTAGCTCATGAAAGGCCTAGACTGAGAGTTTTGGGAAATATGAAGTTTAATTCTTATGCAGTATTGTTTACACCTTGTGAGTTGAGAAATTACATCCTTCACAGCTATGCCAATCAACACCACCTACCAGAATAAGTTGATCAGCATAATAGAAATAACTGCAGAAGTTCCCCCAATGTCTTTTTCCTAAGAATCTTCCTACTCAATTTGATTTGAATACATGGTATATGGAATAGTCACTTACTAAATACTAAGGGCACTGAAATTTCATAGAAAGTATTCTAATACCAAATATTGTATACTACCATGTTCACCATTAAACCATGTCCTCAAGTGCCATATTCACACTTTTTCAAGCTCTTCCAGGAATTATGACTCCATCACTTCCCTGTGCAGTCTTTTCCAATGCTTTACAACCCTTTCCATGAAAACCATTTCCCTAATCTCCAGCTTAAACTTCTCCTGGTGTAATTTAAGGCTATTTCCTCTCACCTGTCCTGTCTCCAGCCTGGGAGCAGAGACCAAGCCCCACCTGGCTACAATCTCCTCTCAGGAGAGGACCAGACCCCCAGCTCTCTGCCAGCCTCCTTTTCTTCAGATCAAACAACCCCAACTCCCTCAGCTGCTCCTCGTAACAGTGCTCCAGACCCACCACCATCTCCATCACCCCTCTGGACACACTCCAGCACCTCCAAGTCTTCCTTACAGCTAGGAGCCCAGAAATGAACACAAGGTTGGAGGTGATGAGTATAGCAGATGCAATGCACTATATAAATAATGAAAATTAGTATTTTAAGTTCTAAGACACAAGACTGTAAATAGCTTGAAGAGTTCTGAGAATGAGATGAGAA
This sequence comes from Regulus satrapa, assembly GCA_013396955.1. Lineage (NCBI taxonomy): Eukaryota > Metazoa > Chordata > Aves > Passeriformes > Regulidae > Regulus > Regulus satrapa. The sequence goes on along the minus strand of VWZN01008367.1, from coordinate 267,766 downwards.
AAGAATAAATTACATGCTTGGATATTTCCAATGCTAACAATAAACATATTTAGCAACAATGAAAGAAAGTACTGAGAACAAAAGTTCCAAAATTACCCCATGTAGAACACAGTGCTACTACTTAAACCATTTGCAGCATGCTATGGGGACCAAATGCCAAGTACTATACACTATTAATATGTCAAATGTAAAATCTTATAAAAACTTTCCTTTCCTTTGAAATACTAGTATTAATAGGAAAATATTTTCACCTAAAATATATTCTCCTATGAATATCTAAAATTGCTTTATACAGAAATAAACCTCAACGAGGCAAAAGTTATCATGCCAGCTGCAAAATTATTGCTTTTTCATTTGCATTACACCTGCCCCTGACCAGAAGAGAAGAAATAATCTGCACATGATAAAACCTCTCACCGTGCAGGACTTAATAAAGTATTAAGTGTTGCAAGAAAGCTCATAAGTTTGGTCGGGTAACTAAAAAAGTTTTTAAGCAAATTTAGAGAACCTAGTGCTGAATTAAGTTATAATGAGCTAAGGCCTAGGGCATTTCTTGGGAATTGAGGAACTAGGTGAGAAGAAATGATGGCCTGAGGCACAGCTAAAGGCCAATAACCTCCAAACAATTGTGAATGTGCTAGAAATTGTCCTACATTTCTATTGTTAATGTTATTCACCAGAAAAAGAAAAGCATACTCAAAGTTGAAACATATGCAAACATTTCTAAAATACATAGCATATACCAAATTAATTTACCAAAATCAGAAAATTTAAATTATTAAAGATCTGCTGGCTATCAACAGATAAATGAGAACTACTATTCAACAACAACTTTGTACCAGGATTTAATCAGTTGAGCAAACTGTAAAACCATCACAGAAATCACAGTAAAAAAAATTCCCACATTATAACCAAATATTTGAAGAGCAAGAGATAGCACAATGAAAAAATATAATTGTGTGTATTGAATTTTTAACTAAGTTTTTCTGCCATTTCTTTCGTTACTCTTTGCCCAAGTATTACTTGAAATGTAAATAAACTGAATACTCCATCCCCCTCCATGCCTTGGAATAACTTTTATTGAGTCTCATCCAGTATTATCATTGAGTAATTAACTCAGAACCTCACTGGGAACTGACAGCTTTCATGTTCCAAAGCTATGGTTACAAGTCATTTTGTAGGTCACACTACTCAATTCCTGGGTGAATGAATTCTGTGGCGAGTGTTAGCCTTGGCTAACAGATTCCCACCCCGACACTTGCTCTCCCCAAGAAAGACAGGGGGAGAAACCAGGAAGAACAGGAATGAGATGGTTTATGTGCCAAGCTACAGGCAGGGAGGTCACTTACTAATTAATATTCGGGCAAAACAGACTTGACTTGGGTGAAAGAATTTGTTAATTAGCAGTTAAAATAAACAAGTACCTTCTCTCCCCCACTTTCCAGGCTGAATTTCACCTCAGACTCCTCTGATCCTTTCACATGGAGCAGGGGGATGTGGGGCAATGGTGGTTATGGGCATTTTCTCTCTGATGCTCTTTGCATCTCACTCTTTTCCTCAACAGAGAGCCCTCATAGGAAACTGACTCACCTGTGTCCTGAAGTGGATTCACTGGAAACAGCCATGCCTGGCACAGTCAACCCTTGGCCTCTTCTCAGAGGCCACCACTGCAGCTCTGCTGCTACCCAAGCCTTGCCACCTGCACTCAGTAGAGCCTTCTAACCTTTCAGCCTCAAGAACTTGTTTCAGTATGACTTCTACTGAACTTCAGTCATAAAAATTAAAACTGATTTCCAATAATGAATATTGAAAAATCCAGTTTATGAAGCATCTCGTACACTGAACTGTGCATATACCAGAGTCCCATTAGAAGCAATTAAGGCTTAAAGACTTTTGTTTTACTTTGCATCTCTTCAGGGATTTAAAGATAGCTCCAGAGCATCTGTAGATTCAAATCAACAAAAATATGGCAGTTTCTTTACTAAACCAATCTGATTCAGTCATACGATTTAGAAGCGCAACATGATTTTCAGAAAATAGACACAGCTTTCATTCACAGACATTTCCCACCAACATCTTTACACTCTACTCACAGAAGTCTTCAACTTGACTATCAATGTTCATATTCAACAGGGGGGAGAAAGGAAGAGGCATGATATTGGAACAATGTTACAAAAAATTGTAAAAATTACAACTGACATTTGACAGAAAGATTACCTGATTATCATATCTAAGAGATTGAGTTCCAACCAAAAATCTTATTGCATCTGTTTCTGCTGTCTGAGGTGTTAAAGCTCGTGCCTAGGGAAGAAGAAAGCCATTAGAAAAGTACAATTGATAAAATCCATTAATTCCAGCAAAAACCTTGAAACTTATATATCAATTGTCATATTAAGCATTACATTCTTACAAATGGCAGACTTTCCTGGCCTTTATGTCCATTTTGCTTAATACATTTTTTGTGCAATTTTTCGTACTTGTGAGGATTGAGGAATACAGGTGCTAAATACATTACCTGATCTTCATTATAACAGGGATAACATAAATGCAGCATCTCTTCCAAACTAATTTTCCTTTATAATCTGAAAAAGCTCCATAGACCAGTGGACAAGTTTTAACTATTGTTAAAAAATAGCATGATATCCAAGAAAGAGGCTGTTCTTACAGAAGTTTTCACACCACGCAGGCTGAATATGCCTGTGTAAAAATTAATTTTTTCTCATCATTAACCACCAAGTTTAGAAGCAAATTAAAAAACAAGCCTGGTCTTTTCCACTGCAGTCCTTTAGAGATAAGAATTGTCTGAATGATAGGAGAAGGAATTTATCTTTAAAACTTTTGTCATAATGTTTTTTCTTTGTTGTATTATGTTAATGGCATTGCTAGAGTCTCTGCCTTACTTCTTTAATTTATACCAACCACAGTTTTGGAAGAAGCAAAACAAAGCAGTTAAGGGCCATGGGAGACAAAATATATGCTGATAAATAAAGCACAGCTTGAACTAAAATCAAAATCACTAGTTTGCACTAGTCATTAGCAGAGACTCTTATAGATAATTTTGAGCAAATGAAAGGTAATACTAATACTAAGCTTAGTAAGATATAGGCTAATAGCCTACACCCACAATTATAATATCTATATGGGGGGAAAAAAAGAACTAGAGAATATAATGAGTAGTTTGTGTTCAAAATACTCAAATGCAGATCAAAGATCAGTGTGAATCCATATCAATTTGCTTTACTTTCTTATTTATGCAGCACTCATCTACAACAAGCCTAGTGTTCCTGATTGACAGACACAACTTAAGTCTACCAAGATGATCGCAGAAAAGCTTTTGTCTTTAACAAAATTTACATCTGTAGAACTTTGCAAGCATTTCTTTTCATTTAAAAGACCCACGTTCAATTATTTTGAGAAAATACTAGAAATGAGCCAAGAGCTATGTATCTCTATCAATCAAAAAAGCTTATTTTGTTTCTACACATCACAGGGAAGTAAAGACCTTCAGGATCTTTAATAAAATAAAGAAATAAAAGAGGTTTCCACCCCTTTCAAAGCTTTCCAAGTAGGTCTCATCAGGCTGCTTTCAAAAATGCATAAAGTTGGACACAAAGCACCCAAAATAAAAATTGTGTAAATACATAGTAACATTTATGCCATCAGCTTCCCTAGCACTTCCTTAAAATAATCTACCATTTTGCAGAAAAAAAAAAATAAATAAAAGGCATGAAAAAAAATATTTAGATACATTTCACAAGACAGAACATACTATCGTTTATTCCCTGACAAAAAAACCCTGCAACATCCATACGTTGGATACAAAGTTCAAACTCATCAAGCCTTCATAAATCAGGAAGACTGATTCATATCAACAGTATCAGCACAATTGACTTTCACTTGTCTCCTGAACAAAGATATGTGTAATTTTGTCTACTCTGAGTTACTTTGAGAGAAAAAGAAGTTCTTTCAACATATGATGACACCAAGTAATCCTTGTCATGAACAATACGGCTGAATCCGGAGCGCTGTCAAGATCAAGGAAAGTGCCTTAACTTTGTCATCTTGTACTGTAACCTGTCAGAGCAGGTTGCAAATTGAATCTTTCATAAAGCATCCTGCCTTATGATTACAGATCATAGATAGAAAATAAACCAAAAAAAAGTGTAGTAAAATGAATATTGATTTATCAAAACCAATGGAAGTTATTCTTTTCCTAAGTCTGCACCCACAGAACACACAACTGCATGTAGCCCAGAAAGAGTTTACTCTTACATAAAGGCTTGTGTGTAAGGGACTTTTCACAAGTGATAGGAACATAGTGATAGGAAAAGGGAAAATGGCCCTAAGCTGAAGGAAGGCAGGTTTAGATTGGATATTAAACAAAAAAAAAAAAAAAAAAAAAAACAAAACACAAAAAAAAAAAACCAAAAAAAACCAAAACCAAAAAAACAAAACAAAAACAAAACAAAACAAAAAAAAAACAACACAAAAAAACCCACAAAAAAACCCCAAACAAATAAAAAACCCCCCCTCTGTACTCTGAGAATGGTAAGGCACTACATAGGTTGCCCAAGGAGGTTGTGGACTCCCTGTCCCTGGAGTTCAAGACCCAGCAGGATGGAGCTCTGAATAACCTGGTCTCGTGGAAGGCATCCCTGCCCATGGCAGGGAGGGGTTGGAACTGGAGGATCTTTGAGGTCTGTTCCAACCCAAACCATTTTATGATTCTACCCAAGGTATTAAACTATTAGTTACTAAAAAAACCTGCCATAATGCTTAGAAAATAACCAGAATACACATCTGAAAGATGCAAGCAGCAAGAAAGCAAGTAATCCTTACACATGCTGTCAACATCCCACCTGATAGTGCTAGACAATGCAACAACCTATGCAATTACATAATTTCACTTTTAAAGAAGGCCTAAACCTAGAAAAAAATACTAGCAAGCAAAGTTTAAAACATTGCAAACCACAAAGAACTCTGGCTACATGCCCAAATTTCATATTTATTAGTAGCCCTATGAGGAAATGTGCACACTTTAAAGCAAGTAAATTTACAAAACAGGACAGCAATTGAACTGCAAGTCTACTACAGCAAATAGGCATGCAAAAAACATTTCAAACCCTAGAACACAAGCACAACAGGCAGCAGTATGAAGATAAAATGAAAAAGACAACAATCATTGTAGCAGAATGCAGGTAAGAGTAGCTGGAGACTGGGCATTGTGTCTATGCCTACACTATGCTTGGCATGATGCTGGGCAAAGATCACCTGCTACCTTGCCCTTGACAATTTAGGCCACCTGCAGAATAAAGAAAACCTTGCATAAAGAAAAACAGAATAAAGTCGACTGTACTTGACAACACCAAGAGATGATCCACAAGAACACAATGACAAACCTCAAAAGGGTAAAGAAGGTTGGTTGAAAATAAGTGCACTATGGAACTGCAATACACTGATTCTCAACACTTTGTTTCATAATTCCTTCTGAAAAATTTTCACTCCTCAACATCTTTTGAAATACCAGCCAAATGCACAAAGTTTTGGTTTTTGTTTGTTTGTTTTGTTAATTTGACTGTTACTATTTAGGGCATTAATAGACAAACAAAAAAGTACTTTTTCAATACATATGTTGTCGCGCTGATGCATTGCACTGGTTTGGTATTAACAAACAAGAAAACAAACAGACCCCAACATTTGAATATTTGTATTACAATTACTACAAACAAAAAATATTCTGCAAAACAGGCATCATTTGAAATTCATACAATCAATCTGTACTAACAAACCGTGAACTTGCAATGCAAAATCCAAGGATACAGTATTTGGCTTGCAATCCCTAAATCTGAATTTCAAGTTATTTGACCATCTGCCTATGCTGAAAACCAGGACTAGAGTACTGCTGCTTGGGTGAGGAGCTGGATTTGCCTCATTCTGGAGGCAGAATAAAAGTTCCCTACTCCCCCAGACAAGCCCCAGGCTGCTAATGTCGTGAATGTTATTTTTGCTTTCTGGCACAATTTCAATTTTCAAGTAAGTACACTTTGATTTTTACTTCAGAAAGACAGCCTTGTTTCTCCCACCACAGTAGGAGACTCTCTCAGCGACTCTAATAAGCTGCAGTGACTATCAGTGAAAAGGTTGGCAGCACACATGCCCAGATGACCTTCAATGCTCTCAGACAGCTGCTTTCTTGGAGTCGTTCACAGCACAAGAATTCCCACTGCTGACGTATTTAGTGCATTTACCCTATTCCAGAGTTTGACAGATTCTGTAAACCCTCACAGCAATGAATGCAATCCACACACCAAGACCTGCTTAGCACAATCATCCTGAGAAAACTCATTCAGTTGTCACGAAGGTAACAACTATCCCATCGAATTTCCTTCAAGTTCACCTAACTGTATCTTTTAATTGTCATTATTCTGTACCATACCTAACAGGTAAATTAGAAAGATCCTACTAATTGCTTAAGGGTCCTGAAAAAATACTTTCCAACTGTTCCACTTCATGCATTATGAATATCTTTGGAGGGATTAAGATATTTAGTATCAGTTACAATAACTTTGCCACTTAACTACTTTTGTTCCTCTAGTAACACTTGAAACCACTAAGGTTTAAAATATACAGAGTTGGCACTCCTGAGGCAAGCAATCTTAGAGAAGAAAGAGAACTGACACAAAAGCCAGGAACTTTAGTAAGACATTATTATGCAGTTTCTTAAACTGACTCAATTTTCAAAGTAAATCTTCCAAAGACATCACTAAAGCTGGACCAAAATTATTAAATACATTCTGCTTAGGCTGCTCTCTCTGAACCCACAGGAGACCACAAAAGCTTCCCCCAGGGAGGAGAACACCACTGCCAATAGGAGCCATAGGCTCTGCACTCCCATATCAGGAACAGAGCCGAGTCTGAAAGCCAGCACAGCTTTCCCTGACCCCTTTTACCACTTCTCGTAAATCTACACCTGGCCTTTACTCCATCACAGGAAGCCAGCTGAGCTATTCTCAATACAAACTGATGACAACAGAAGTACACACGTTGGTCACAGGTCTTCCACAGTCTATTTCAGTTGGTATTTTTCTTTAAGTTTCATACTGTAAGAAAACACATTTGGCTTGAGGGAAATTATGTATCATCTTATTCTTGCAAGCCAGCAAATCCTAAAAATCAGGTGTCTGTTCAGATCCATAAAACCTGTTAACTAACAGACAAGACAAAATGGGCCGAGTATTGCTTACTCAAGAAGCATAACAACCACAATGCAGAACATTAACTCCAGCAAAGCATCAGTGTATTTTTTTTGAAGCCTGCTTCAGCCAGACCCAATCTCAGCTGCCCACGGGCAGTACGGCCCTGTGCTCGGCCAGGCAGCTTTCTGCTGTCCCTGCCTCCTGCTTGTTGTCCTTCTCCCTCACACGTCTATGCACTTTTGACGTGCAACATCCAGTAGACGTATAGAGCGTGCCAAAATTCAGCTGTGTTGTGGTATCCCCAAAATCCATTAAAATGTGCCAAACACATGCTCCAGAATGATCTGTCTCTGGTCAATTCATGCTCCTCTTCCCTCATCTCATGATGCTGGCTGGCATCCACATGCTTTTAAACAAGCAAGATGAAGGTTTGAGCCAAATGCCTACCCCAGAAAGCACCTCTCCCCACTGCTCATTTCCAGGGCTATAAATGTTATCCAGTCATACTAAAGCGAACACAATATTTTGAGATGCTCAGTGGCCTTCACCCCAGCTCAAAACGTCACTGTTTAAACCCTCGAGAAAAACATGGGAGAATTGTGACTCCCTGAAAATGAAAGCCAGCTCAACATGGAGTAGACATACCATATATTTCAGGTTAGAGAGTAAAGCTCAGGTCAACTCTATATGGGACAAGAACAACATTGTTTCACTGACAAAACTCAGCACTTAGCGATATTCCTGGGACCTCATTCATCCTGTTCTTTTAACTGAGGATATTGATTGTTTCTCCCAAGATTCCTTTTGGAAGAACGGCCTTGGTATTGAAATGTTCCACAGCAGCTGCTGTTCCTTTGTATTCATCATCATGAGCCACAGTTGCATCACTCAGTACCTTAATTCAAGCAGTATCTCACTTTTTCATTCACCACCCACTGTAATCTAATTTTCACTGCAGTCAGACAATCAGAGCAACTATGGCGAGACTGTCTTTTTAAAAGTCACAAAAAGAGTCATACACCCTAAAATTCACACATAATTTGCGTGGCTGTACAACATTCATATTGCTCACAGACACAGCCAAGAGATTAAAAAAGAAAAAATTTATTTGTTCATTACTCTGAGTTACCTTATGTATGCCAATACATCAGAACACATTCTGTACATAGAAATGAACAAAAATCATGCAGAAATAATTTTAAGTTCATTGGTGGATAGCACCTAGGAGGAATCACCTTTATGTTCCTATAAACATGTTCACATTACAGCAGATGAAAAACACATTTACATGACTACATTTTCCCCATCAGTGGCCAAAGATGGACTTTTACTGACTACTGGAGCCCAAACATAAGAAGCAAAGACCAATTTTTAAAACTTGGCTCAAAAAAAAAAAAAATCAGTCTGAAGAGATGCTTTCAGACAAAAAGCAGTAATTGTGATGATACAGCTAAACATCTAGCAACATAGAAGAAACTATGTTTAAAATAAATAAGAATCTTTCTTACTAGACCTGGAGATGGAAGTTGGAAAAATCAGATCAGTTTTAGGTTTAAGTTTATATATTAGCGTCTCCATTTTCAAAAAGCACAGATATGGAATTTGTTTTAAAGCCACACTGGGAGTTAATTGAGATCAGCAACAGAGCCTTCATCTCTAAGCTCCCTTTCTGATTTATGCACAAATCATCTCTTCTTTTCGCACCCTCTCCCTAAGTGGTCAGTATTAACAGTAATTTCCTTTTATCACAGCCACTTTATTCATCCTTTTGCTTTATTCTCCTACCAGACTACTCCAACAAGTTACACACTTCACAGCAGAGAAGAAGTCTGTAGGAGATCCATGGTGTGGGAAGGGGGCAGGATACACAGGTGCATGGAGGTCCCAGACAATACACACTAGCTTACCCAAACTCCTAGAAGATGGATTACATGTGATTTACTAAAAATGAGCTATGACTTTCATTAAGTACAGGATATATATTCTCTTCTCCAAAAGAGACTGAAGTATAAGTCCCATTAATTTTGAAGTGCAAGTTACAGACCTCTCAAGCCAATCACAAAATACAATCACACACAACAGCATTTTATCAGACTTTATCAGATTTCAGCACAATCAACATTTAGCACAGGTGAATATTATATAGCAGCTCCTACACAAGAAGAAAACCAAACAAACACAACATTTGCTAATGAAATCGATTGGGATAGTCAGGACTACAGAGCACACTACTCAGTACACAGGACATTTCCTAAAAAGAACCTTCGTACATTACCTTTCGTGAACACTTTAGCATAGGTACCAAAAGAAAAAAAAAAGGTGCATGTGTAGATATTTATATTACTACATCTACTGTAGAATGAACTGCTTTGTTAGGAGGTGCTGGCTTTCTACTGCAGGTTTTACTGCTATAATGGCTAGTGATGATAAGCCAGCCGCTGCCAAACACATAACAGCTAAGAAAAGCCCTTAGGTGGAGGAGAACGAATTAGGGTCCCTCTCATTCTGCCGTCCCAGAACTTACAGAAGCCTCATGAAACAAAACACCTCTAAGAAGAGGGTCAATACGTTTCTAAGCTGAACAGTTCCATTTGCTTACAACCACACAATACTGATGCGATGGGCACATTAGTCCCATAGGACAAATGCACATACGTAGACCTCACAGGGAAGTCCCACGAAGTTCACGCAGATTTACGGTAGGGTATAACCAACTAAAATAAATCCGTAACTTGCTGAGAACAGTTCCACGCTCTCTCCTCAGAAAAGCAATTTTTTAAAATGTTTTTTTTCCTGTGAAAGCAGAATCAAGGCTGTGTTTTACAGTGCTTTCCGTCGCACTCCATGGCCGGAGCGGGCAGGAGCCCTCGGGCCGGCCAGGCCCCGCACCCGCCCCGCACACAGCGCGCTTCCAAGCGGGGAGCGGCTCCCGGCCGCCTTCCAGCAGCCCCTGGACACCCCCCCAGCGCGGCTGCCAAAGCCCACCGCCACCCGGCCTCTCCTCTGCCCCACTACACACACCCGACCCCACGGCCAGAGCCTTCTCAAAAGGCAGGGCCGGCCCCTGCCAGCCTTCCCCTGACCTCCTCTCTCGCTCACCTGGAACTCCAGCCCGTAAATCACCGGCGCGTCGTCCTCCATCGCGACGCTCCCCCCCCACCCCCAGCCCGGNAGCCCGGCCCGGGGCGCTCCTCCCGCTCCGCCCGGCCCTGCTCGGCCCTGCCCGGCCCTGCTCGGCCCTGCTCGGCCCTGCTCGGTCCTGGCAGAGAGCGGGACGCAGCGCGTCTTTGCGAGCGGGACGGCGGGTGGTGAGTCAGCGGAACGGGCTGCCCCGGGAATCTGGGGGGGTCCCAGAGCCGGAGGAGCTGAAGGTCAGGTGGGATGCGGCTCTGAGGAGCCTGGTCTAGAGGAAGGTGTCCCTGCCGATGGTAGGGGGTTTGGGATCAGATGAGCTTGTCAGGTCCCCTTCCTAACCAAGCCGTTCTGTGATAGGATTCTATGGTATTGTTTCATGTGTGTTTGGTGGGAGGCAAGAGTTTCAGTGTTACACCGGAGCGATTTGCAAGTAATAAAACTAATTGTGGTTTTGGTGGGGGATTCTCCTTTTTCAGCTACTATGGAGAATAATGAAAGCAATGCTAAGGATGCAAAGAGCACCTCAGATGAAGATGACAGCAGAGACGTAGTTCAGCAGAAAACTCAGGAAGAAGTTCTCTTTCATGAGGAAACCATTGATCTTGGTGGAGATGAATTTGAGTCTGAAGGGAACGAAGCTGTGTCAGAGGACTCAAATAATTTTGTAGATAAACTTAATGAGCAAATGATGGAGAGTGTAATTATTTCAGATTCTCCGAACAATAGTGAAGATGACACAGGTGAACTTGGTTGTCTTCAGGAGATTGTAGACCAAATGGAAGCTAAGGATAATCAAAAAACACAAACAGAAGTGGATAAAGAAGAGTTTTTAAGTAATGAGAGTGAAACTGAGCATGAAGAAACTCCTAAAGACATTTCTGAGATTGGAACAGATGATCAAGCATCTTTAAAGGAAGAATCAATTCAGGAAGCCGTGAAGGAGGAACCAAAGTTGGGAAACAACGTTGTTGTTGAAACAACAAAACCAAATAATATTGATGAAAGCACGCCTGAGGACCAAATATTGTCACCCAGTACTACCAAACCATCTTCTGAGGCTGAGCCCATTCCTGTGTGCACCATCTTCAGCCAGGCAAACAGTGCTAGTTCCCAGCCACAGTTATTCCTGTCCGACGGCTTTGAGCCTCAGATGGTGAAATCTCCCAGTTTCAGCAGTATAGTAGAGACTCCAGTGAAGTCTAATCCACAGGTGGTTCAGCCAAGTCCCAGTCTAAGCAAGTTCTTTGGTGACACTGTTAACACTAATACTTTAGCTTCGGATTTTTTTGATTCATTTACCACATCCAGTTTTATATCTGTTAGTAATCCCAATGCAAGCTCTTCAGTTCCAGAACAAACGTCCTCTCTTTCTAACGGTGGAGATGGTTCTTCATCCAACCCTACTTTTCCTGTGCAAAATGGGAAACCTGAAGCAGGTGGTCCCACATCATCTCTAGAAATGACTCAATCCCCCAAGCCATTCTCACAAATCCAAGCTGTTTTTGCTGGGAGTGATGACCCGTTTGCCACAGCCTTAAATATGAGTGAACTAGATCGAAGAAACGATGCTTGGATTCCTAGTGAGGAGACAAGAAATGTTCTCATTTCAGTTGCCACACAGCAGTACAGCGCCGTGTTCATAGATAAGGAGAACCTCACCATGCCTGGATTAAAATTCGATAATATCCAGGTAAGAGTCTAATGCTGTAGCTTCCTCTGTGATTGCATTTTAGAAATTCTGTAGAAGAGCTGTCCAATAGTCTGCATATCATAATGCTTCCTGTTCTTGCTGATGGTCACCTGGTGTGTATTGCTTCAGTCCTGGTTAGAAAATGCAGTGTCACTGCTGCCTTGTACGGGAAGTGGCTAAAACCAGATCTCATTTATTCATAGTGACATTTGTTTGCTACATTGAAAACCAGCGTTGACAGTTTCTGTAGAAGCCGAAGGTATTTGTATTTTTAAGTGCTTTTTTTCTGATCCTCTGAGTTAGTAAGATAATACTCAGATTTGGAATATAAGCACACCCTCCAAGCTGTGCTACAGAGTCTAAGAGCAGACAGCTCTGTTTGTGGAATTCCCTGTTGCGATCGAGTGGGAAATAATTTCACTCCTGTTCCCAGTGGTCTCAATAATGTTAGCACTGGCTGAAATGGCATCATTTCTATCTTCCCCTCAGCCACGGAGAGGTATAACCGTGCCTGCAGCAATCTGCTGGGAAGGGATAACCCCAAAATTAAAAAGATTAGAGGAGATCACAAAGCAAACAACATAGCAGTGAAAAGTATGTGTTTTTGTCATCTATCAGTTTCTAACAGGGGAGGCATAAAGTAGGGTTTTTTTCAGAATTTGGGGAATTTTACTCGCATCTATTCAGGATTTCTCATGAAGTAGTTTTATCCCGACTGCTCAGCCAGGCTAACCATCATAATGTTTTTTCCAGTCCTACTCTTTGATATCTGTGCCTCTGGATAATAGAATTGTTGTGTAGATAGATGGTGCTGAGGGTTTGGTTACTTTAATCCTTAATTGTGCATAACAAAGACCATCAGTCAATAGTCAAATACGAGCAGAGAGCAGTCTGCAGTAACTTCCCAATCTGCAGGAGCTATCAGAAGAGTTTCTGGGGTGAATCAGGTCCGGACTTACAGATGAATTATCTGAAAAAACTTGGGTTTCTGTCGCAGGCAATAAATACCAGTTGAGACCTATGCCACGTTGCCGTTGCTTCTTGTGTTTGCTTTATCTTAAAAGCATTACTTTGTTTCACAGAGCCAAATAATTAGTGTGAAAGGAAACACTGTAAGGGGAAGCTATTCCTTCTCCAGTTGTGCCCAAAATATCCCTTAGACTTTGATAAGTTATTCCAGTGTGTACTCTTTCTCTCCTGACAGCTAAGCAGTTAGACAGAAGGGCTGATGCCTTCTGCAATCTCCAGGGATGATGGTCTCCTTTTTGCAAGCTTCCTTTTTTACAGTAGTTCTTTTTCACCTTCCTCAGCCCAGTCAGGGATTAAAGGCTTGTTTCTGCTGATAATTCCCTAAACCTGGGCATGTGTAAATATGCAGATCTACCCTTTAATTCATAATTGAAGGGAAGATGTTTGACAATGTCCATGTGGTCCGTTTCTAGGAAAGACCCGATTTAAAATCATCAATAGAATTAATGGAAATGCTACTGCTTTCTTCATTGTTTATGATTTATAAGAGGCTCCTAGGCGTGTTCACAGGGACAAGTTTTGAATTGTTTGATGTTTAGAGAGCTTTATTCACTTTCAGTTACTGCTTTTGGTATCATTGTTCCATAGTATTGCAAATGGTGTATTTACTGAAACTGTGATTGTAGAGTGCTTGAAATCTCGACTGAAACATTGTGGGAGGTATGTTTTCAGTGTTAAAGCAACTTGCAACAAGGGTCACTACAGCTTTGGTATGAATGGTTTGCTAATGCTGAATGTTAATGCAAGGTGTTAAACCAAGCTGCATGCAGTGGACAGAGGAGTTGGTTGAAAAAAGCATTTGCAGTGACTGACCTCCAAGTGTGCTTCAGGGAAGGGCTGAAATTTCATATAACGTGTATTGACAAGCTCCGGACTTTATTTTTTGCCCTGCTTGCTCAGAAAGTGTATTGTAAGGCAAGTCTTACGTAAATAAATAACACCAAGAAAAAAAAAACAGAATAATTTTTATTTCAGCTGCATGCTGCTTTTGGACAATCATTTAAAAAACATTGTCTTTTAAACTTATCTTGGGTTGTGTATGGTAAAGATTGTCTGTACCAGAGTTCTCCAACTATTGGAACAAATCTGAGTGCTGCTTTTTATGCTCTTTCCACTGTGCCTTTTTTCATGAGTTGCTCTCTTCTGTCATTGTCCTTTGTTTTGTCACATTCATTTCTACCATTTCCTACACCAAAGGGCTGTTGGATCCTAAGTGCTGTTAGAGGGAATTAAAAATTCTTTTGTATTTATGTCATTTTGAACACTGTCTTTTCTTAATTTTTTGAGCTCTTCTGTCAGAGAGACAGATATGTTTTTTATTCATAGGATAAGAGACATCATTAGAGGTAAAAAGTTCCATGTACTGAAACAGTAGTTCTCATTCCTTAAGAAGCTAGACAGAAAACACAAACATATTTTCCACCACTGTCTGTGGGGAAAGTTGTAACACTTAATATCAATTGTCTTTGTCATAGCTGAGCTCTACTGTTATTTTATGCAGTTCACTGTCTTTTTAGGCAAAAAGCTGTTGAGCTCAGATAGCCCAGTTTCTGACTGATGTCTGCAGCTAGTTCATTCGAAATTTAAAACACTTGTTGAAGAGTTGCTGTTTACTTTCGTTTAGGATCTCTCCAAGTTTATTTTTTATGGCTATTTAAGGCTAACCTTCTGTGTGCATCTTTATCTTTGATCAGTAGGTTGCACCTTTCAATGTTAACATACGTTACAAAAACCAGCAAAACTTTCTGGTTGTTATTATATCTTTGAGGAATATTTTATAAGGTCTCTGAATGATAATAGCATAAGAAGTAAATAAAGCTGAATGTGTCAATGCTAACTGAAACATATGCATGGGAAAAAATATTATAGCAAATTATGTGGAGTAAATATAGACATTTTCATTCCAATGTTGTCTATTCATGTGCAGTTATATTTATTTTACTCATACGGTACTGGAAAATATGTATTTCTCTAGAGGAAAGAACTCTTTTGTTCAGTTTTAATTTTACATTTTATTTTGCTGAAATAATGTTTTAAATAGTCTCATTATCTGTTTTCTTTTTCTGTTCCATGAACACCAAGGGAGATGCAGTAAAAGACCTAATGCTTCGCTTCTTGGGGGAGCAGGCTGCAGTCAAGAGACAAGTTTTAAATGCCAACTCTGTAGAGCAGTCATTTGTAGGCTTGAAACAGCTAATTGTAAGTAACAATCATCATATATCTATATATATTTAATACAGTGTTTCTCTCAAGATAATTGGGAGCTACTGACTGAGGAGAAACTGGAAAAAAAATCTGTGTATTCATCTGTTCTGGATCCTTCAGTAATACTAGCCAAACTACAATGGTCTTTAATGGGAATGAAACTGGGGTTTAATTATTTGATTATTGGATTTAAATCACATAACATTTTTTTTATATGCAAAAGTTACAAAAAATTATTTTTAGTGACTGCGTGTTTTAATGTAATACAAATGGTTGCAAAATAGATTTTAATCATGTTTTTGTTTACCTATGTATGTATTTATGTTTTCACCTGAGTGTTTTTCAAAAAGCTATAAAAGTTGTAAATGGCAAGCCAAACAGGTATGATGATTTCAACTGACTAATTTTTTACTTCAATGCAGAAAACTAAAGCAAATTACTTCCAGAGGAAAGCTTAACTTAATCCTTTCATTAATGTAAATATTTCTGTTGTGAAAATAGTTGCAACTAGCCAGCCTTGTAACCCTTGCCTTGTTCCTTTAGCCTTTGTGTTCCTATATAAAATTCATTACTATTACATGACTGACCCTTACTTAATCTGATGATGTAACAACATGTTTGGGATTTATTTTATTTTGGAAAAAATGGATGAAAAGTTACTGAGGAAAAGTAGTGAGGAATTATCAGGACAGACTGTATTTAGTATTTAACATCTTTTAATTTAATATGACTTTACATGTAAAACTCCAAAAGAGATTACTTTTTTCTCATGTTAGGAATACTCTAGGAGGTTTCACTGTTAAAGGAATTCAGAGGTAATTTTGGAAACTAGACGTGAAAATCCAGATTGTGATCTCCATCCTAGACACATCTTTTGCTGTTAATCTCAATGTTTTGCTTGACTTGAGAGGGGAAAAAAATCTTATGCAAAAGTCTTGTACCCATCAGTGTCTTAAGCAGGAAAAGCTTTTTTCCCACACTTACTTCCCATCTTCTGGAAGAGAATTTTTGATGTGTAGGAAATGCCTTTCTATTGAGGCTGGTAGCGGTGTCTATGCAAGGCGCTGTTCTGTGCTGCCGACCGTCTCATCCCTTGATTACAGTGCTGCTGCTGATACTGCTTTTGCTTTGAGCATGCTCTTAAGCTTCAGAAGGGTAGTGTTAGAGCTTTTAGGCCCAAGGCAGTAAAGTTAGCAGGCACTCTGCAGCTGTAGGATTTTTTGTTACTTATGGCACTTATGGGTCCTTATACGTTACTGTTTAAAAAAAAAAAACAACACTTTTTAATTTAGAAGGGTGGGAGTTTTTTATGAAATATAAACCATTCGGGTAGAAGGCAGAATGTTCTTTGGTTTTCAAGGCTTTCAGTCATTAGCTGTTGGTTGATTTTGAGTATGCAACGTAACTTTGTCCATTTCATTTGTAGAACTTGTTTCTTTTTAGGATGAGAGTTAGTTGGTCGTTTTTTGTTTCCTTACAAACATTGCATTTTTTCTTAAAGTCTAAATGTAGAAAATTTATTTCTGATTGACTGTAGTCTTTAAAGTTAAAGGGATTTCAGACTTAAAAACATTTAAATCCTATCTAGATGACATTAACTAAAAAATGTGTGCTTTTTACCTACGTAATAGGCCAGAATTACATATAATAAGTACTCTGTTGCTAGTCACCAGTTTTACTTAATTTATGAGTCAATTCCTGACCAAATACGTTCAGTGAATATATATTTTAATGCAAAAAACAACTTGCAATATTTCTATTAAGATCTAGTTAAAAACTAGTGAATATTGGGAATATTGCTGTGCAGTTTTCATAATGTTAAGATTTTTTTCCTTAGCCATTTATTTGGTGTCCTTTTGTACTGCACCTGAACATGGGATTTTTTTGTCACCCAGTTCAATCCCTTGCAGCAATTAGAAGTGTGTATTTTGAATACCTCTGCAGTGCAAAAGAGAAATGCTTAGAATTAGGATAAATTTCACCTTCAGACTGATACCTTAGCTGTTTATGTGTGGGTTGTTGTCTGAACTTTTAAGTCAATAGAGACCTAATAGTATAGTCCCTGATCACAAGCTAAATTTAGATGGGTTTCCATCTAAAAGTCCCAGCAATTATCACATGCTGTAGGAAGACACTAGTGACAGCTGAAACCAAAAGTGAATGTTTCATCCTGTTATGAAGAAATTTGTTAGGATAAAATTCTCAGGTGATCTTGGGCAAACTCCGTTGTATTATGGGGTCACAAAAAAAGAAAAAATTAAAACCATATTCTAAGCCTGTCTGCTTCCGAGTAAACTGCTTCCTTAGTATCTGGTTACTTTTTCAATCCTACGTGGATGGAAAAATATGCTCACCAGTATATCAAATCTTCAAACCACAGTCTTCAGCTGTAATTCTGAAGATTCTCTATTCTACTATATGAATAATTCTGTTACCTTATTTGGCTGTTTTAATAAATACAGACATGCTGCTTCTACTTTCAGAGGCTATCACAGAAGTTCATTCCTTTGTTAAGATAATATCTATATTAAGATACAGAATGCCTTGTTAATTGAAGGCATTCTAATCAGTCCTCCCTCAAAATCTTTCTTCTAATAAAAGCTAAAGTTGTTTACAATAATTTAAGTGTTTTGGTCTTATGTTGCTTTTAAAGTAACTTTTTTCCTTAATATTTGCTTCTTTTCCCCTGCTACTTTGTATGAGTAGACAGCCATGTCTTCTCCATGTCACTTCTCAGATTTTCTTTTTAAAGTGAAAAATAACTCTTCTCTAGTCATCTTGTCACGGATGCCTTCATAATCATCTTCAGAGCTCTTCTCAGGCTCCCTCCCAATTGATGCTAACATCTTTTTTGTTAACACTTCTCAGAACTCGGCACATTGCACGGTGAATTGCATGACTTGCCTTGTGTTTTACCTTTTCTCTTGTTCTGATACTGTAAATTCTCTTTTCCCTGTTTAGTGATGCGGTCTTTACTTATTGACAGTTCCACCTCCTAGGTTACATACTCAAATGGAGATGCCACCTTTTTAACCAGGACCACAAAGGAATGCCTTCTATTGGACTGTTTCCAGTATGCATTCTCAAGTAGTACCTTCTCACATTCCCATAAAACTTCCAGTATAAAACACTTAAGTAAAAGCACTTCTATGAGTAAGATGAAGTTAGTGGTTGCAGCAAAGAAGGTTGGAGACTGATGTCCTTTCTTGGGGATCATAGCACTGTCTGCAAAAGCTTCCTCAAGTACAATTAATTGTCAAAAAACAAAATTTATCAAGAAGTTGGTAAGCTGAACTTCAAAAGGTGTACGTTTTCTGATGAGATCACCAACAGTAGCATCATGTCTAAGGTGAACAGTTTTTCACCAGAACTGGACAAGTTATTGAACTTGGCTAACAAAATTGTTCAGCATCTATTTGGCCTTTACATGATTTGAATGAGATTTTTGCCAGTAAGCCAAAGATGGCTTATTGAACAACTGTACTTTCACATTTTCTATGGGATGGGCAGCAGTGAATTGGAAATGCTCTACTAGTAGCAAGATGGTGTGGAGGTGGTGTAGGTGAATTAGTTTTACACCTTCAGGGCTTTAAAGAGATATGGAGCTGCTGGAGCAGTTCTGCACAATAATTTTATACATCTATACTGGATAAGTTTTTTATATTTTTTCAACTGAAAACGGAAAATCTGGGTTTTCAATTTCTGAAAGGCTTTATCAATCTGGCAGAGGAACATGCATTTACATCTAGAGCAAATAAATGCAAGCATGATCTTCTCTTCACCGTGTTGCTTTGTTTTACAGCAAACAAACACAAGGTGCAGGCTGCAATTATGTTAGCTCTTGTTATTAAGTATTTTACACTCATTTTTACCCTCATTTTAACAAATAGCACAATCTTGCTTACCAGAAGCCCTTCTGATGTTTTCAGTTGTAAGGTGCCTGCAGCCAGAGGAAAATTCAGTATTTCATAGTTATACTTAAAACAAAACTTCTGTATCTTGCCTTGTCTATAAATATGTAATGTTTCCTCTAAATATGGAATAATTTCTCCAGGCTACACCAAGAAAGGGTTACTAACTACATTTTCTTAGCTGACGTGTAAGTGCTCTACCAATGTAATTTACAGGGGAGAAGAATGTCATAGCTAGTGGAGGAGGACATTTTAATCACTTTAATGGTGTTACATGTAGAGTTAATGACTCCCTTTGAGTCTATTTTTAAAAAGTCATATACTGTTACTTTTGCACATGAGTTATGTTGTGCTTTTGCATGTACTTTCAAATATAACACATCTGGATACAGTGGTACAACATACATATTCACTTTAATAAGTTAGAAATTATCCTTAAAAATAGGGGAGGGGATTGTTCTTTTGTTTCTCAATCAGTGAGCAATTTCCTACATTATTATAGCTGATTTGAGAGAAAGTGGGAGAAGCACAAACTGTAAATGTGTGCTTTTGGGAAGAGGTTTCATTTCTGTACTGAGAAGCAATTATTTATTGCATAAAATTTCAGTGGTTTTCCTGGGAGACTGAATAATGTTATAAATTGTCTTTGTGTCAGAGGAGTTCCCTTTTCATCACCGAACACATTTTCTGTAGATTTCCAGTCTGCATGCCTCTCATTGCTTGACAGAAGAATTACATTTGAAATCTGTTTTACTGTGCCATTTCCCTGTCTGTATGTAAACCTCCCCCAGGATTTCTGGGTTTTATGAAGAACAAAAGGAAGAAGTTCTGCAAGGAATGATGCATTGTCTGTTGGATGGCTGGTCTGGTCAGCCTAGCTTTGATGTGTGTACAACAGTTGGTACTGAGATGGTTTGGATTTTAAATTTTTGGTTATGTATATTGATATTTTAAAAAGTCCTTTCACTAGATCTAGTCTAATAGTGTTTACAAAGTACAGAAAGCATGCAAACTGGTGAATTCATTTAAAGAACAACAGCTCCATACTTCTGGGGGGAGTGGAAAGATGATACTAACCTCGTGTGGAGAGAAGTTCTCTTCTTCCAGGCTGCTGCTGTGTTAGTGAACTATTTAGCAATAATATTTGGGTGACAGTATTTTTTTTTCTTAGATAAATCTGTACTTTCACACAATTATAGCTAAACAAACATATCCTGATCATCAGAGAATATTTATTTTTTGTCTTTGAGAATGTTCTCCAGTATTTTTTGTGCTGTATCTGAAGCGGTAGTGTCCAGATTTGCTTTGGGTCTCTACTTTTGACTTGGAAATAAAATTCAGTTTTATGGAACCTGTATTTTTAGAATTGTGTGCTTGTAGACTATAGCAAGCACAATGGTGACCTGTAAGATTTTGAGGGATGTTTGAAATGGATAGATATTTCTGGTGGACTGGCAGCTCTTTAAGTCTGGTGCAATTTGCCTGAGACAATAATGTGTCCAATTTATGTAAAATTGTAAGTTGTACTGCGAGCAGCCTTCTCTTAAACTTCTACAGGGAAATATGCTGCATGACCAGCAGGCAGCTCTAATTTTTAAATCATTGCAAATAATGTGTTTCATTTTCCAGCAAAGACTGTTTTCACAATAATTGTTTGACTTGCTTCTCCTGGCTGTCTTGTTTGATATAAAGTATGTTTTGTCCCTGCCTGAAAGAGAATTTAAAAGACTATAGCAATTAAATGGGTCATAAACGATCCATTATTATTTTTTGATCCTAAGTCTCATTTGGGAAGAGTAGTGAAGCATTTTAGAGTCTGTGTTTACTCCTGTTCTAAGGATAATAAGAATTCAGTTTGTTTCTCCAGAAGAGGAGTGAATTTCAGGTTGTCCATGACAGTATCTTTGTGCATTTCAGAATTGATACGGGTAGACATTAAAGGATTTTATAATGCATTATCAATTCCTGCTCTTCCTTAAGAATGGAGACGGCTCAACGTCTACCATGCTCTTTCATGGTCTTGCTGTCAGCCAACTTTTGCAATTCCAGTGGAACTCAACTTTATCTGGCATTTTACAGTGCAGAGAGGAGGGCTCAGTGGTTAGGGCATGGCAGGCTCTCTGGTGGCTTGTTTGCAGCCTGTGTGGCTGGAAAAATGGGGGTCAGAAAGTAGGAAAACTCTTCAGTTGTTACTTCTGGTTTTTCAATGGGACTGTTTGCTGTATCAACACATTTTCTAAAACATTGGAGAGAAATTAATAGATACCAATTCAAGATTAGTGTCTGAACTTTGGAAGCACCAATATAAGTGTATTTTGGTCCTCTATGTTTCATCAGACAACATGATTATTTTCTATTACAGTTATATTTTTTTATGTATTAGGAAACTATGTGAAAAAAATATTACTTTCAGGAATAACATATTTACTTTAATGACCTGTTGGATACATGTCTCTTTAAAAACTTCTCTGTATAATAGAAAACGAGATAGCTTAAAACCTGTGAAACAGTAATCTGGGTATTAAGTTTTTCGTTTGTTGCATCAGGCTCTACAAGGCAGAAACATTATTGGGTTATTTCTATTGAAAAACTCATTAACAATGTGAGAGTACAGTTTGATTTGTTTAAGTAGGAGTGTTTTCTATAAATAAAAAAAAAAATTTATGAGTATTTAAGTGATGCAGTAGAAACTCAGATGGTTACATTTCATAGGTGAAACAGGTTTTTTTCTGTTCTGAATTTATCATTTATGCATTGTATTTTTCCTTGTTCTTTGTTTTAGATCAGTATGAATGTTGTATCCTGCACAGTGCTAAAAGTTGATTTTCATTAAGTGAACTGTACTAGGGGTTATAATCTGAGATACTGAAGTGAGTGAGATAAGAATGGGCATTGAATATGACTGTAGAGTAACTTGGACATTATTGGTAATACGTGGCTGGCAATCTTTTTCTCCTTTTTTTAGGAGAAAACAATTTTTTTATATTATAGTGTATTAATTTTTATAATCAAACATGATATAGCTTTCAGTTTAGAATTTCATATGGTATTGTATATTCTTTTGTTTTAGTGATCTGGTAATAGTAATATTTGATTTCCCTTTTTGCCTAATTAGACTTGCTGCTTTGACAAATGACATTCTGCTTCTCACCGGCCAGCTCTCCTGACCTTGTCATAATTACTGATGGGGACATGTCGCTCCTGCAGGCAAAATAAGCAGTTGTGTGTTTTAGAGACTTCATGATTTTGCTGCTTACTCTTTTCTTCTTCCCAGAGCAGTAAAAACTGGAGGGCCGCAGTCGACTTGTGTGGGCGGCTTCTAACTGCACATGGCCAAGGCTATAAAAAAAGTGGACTCCCTGCTAGCCATACAACAGATTCTTTACAGGTATGTTTAAAGGTAGTGGCATCTTTTGTTAACATGATCAAACTCCTTCTCCTAGTTGTAACATAGAAACTGAGGTTTTTTAAGTATTTTAGCAAATCTTTTTTTTCTGTTTGCTTATGTAAAGTAGGCCTTCATTTAAAACAGACTTTGTTTTTTTTAAGGAAACTCCAATCTTGATTCTATGTTTTTAAAGATTTTTACATTAGTAAAGTGAAACGTCTTGCTGTTTTGAAAAACTCACTCTGGTAAAGTTCATTGAACTACCTAGACTGTGAACTTTATAGTAAGATTCCACATGTTAGAAATGTGTTTTGTGTTGCTTAGAAGATAAAAATCCAAATTAATAAAATATCAATAGTGATTGAGATGTGAACAGATGAGAACTCACGTTTTTGACCTTAGTGATTGTAAAGTTTCACGAAGTTTTTAAGAATACCATAAAGTTGGAAAAGCAGTTAAAATACCAGATTGGTAATTTGTACATGCTAACTCTTTTCAAAGAGAAGTGTTCTAATTTTGAAGTGGGTTAGTTTTTAAACTTCATCTTCAAAATCATAGTACCCTTATAAGCAATTAAACATTGGTCCTCTGAGTTTTGTTTTAATGATTTTAGGAAAGTATTGTGTAAAAGAGCAGGTAAATATAAATCCTGATTCTTTTCAGTAACAGAGAAACTCTTTACTCATCTTTTATCAGAAAAAGTTGAAAAGTTGAATTTGTATTGGATGTGGCTTTTGATTGAAGCTAATAACAGACCTTGTCTTTCCCTTTTTTTATATGTATTAATTTTTAGCTGTGGTTTGTGAGACTAGCACTGCTGGTAAAACTGAATCTGTTCCAAAATGCAGAAATGGAATTTGAACCATTTGGAAATTTAGACCAGCCTGATCTTTATTATGAATATTACCCTAACGTATACCCTGGACGTAAAGGTAAAACACTTGATTTATGAAATGCTTATATTTTTTTTCATTTTTACCAGTCATAAAATATTGGTTGGATTCTGGGAGTTTTTAAGCCTAAAGCATTGGAGAGCTTTGGATTATATTGGTTTTGGTTTGTATTTTTTCCACAGCAGAAGGTGATTGATTTGTACATTAAAGTATTGCTCAGATTATGGAGGTAGAGATAAGAAGTAACAACAGATAGAGCAATATAAATAGGCAGTGTATTTCATTATACTGCTACAGAGGAATTTTTTTAACAATAAAATACAATATTTTAGTTCTATAATACTGAAATTAAAAGCAACCAAACTTGAATAGTTCATTTAACCCAAAAACAGGCTTGAAAGATGATGAGAGAGTTTGTGGAAAGAGGCTCTAAGATTTTTCCTCTTCAGTTCACCCAGGTAGTATCACTATTATATACTATTTTTAAGACTTGTATGCCCATATGCTACTGCAGGTGTTATTTCCTGGTTTCTAGGATTAAAAGTAAAAAAAAATAAATTCAGAGCTACATTAATAATTCTCCTTAACTGAAATATGATTAAATTTAATATTATTTGCTAAATAATGAAAGTAAGTAAAAATCAGAGATTTACAATGTATCTGATTATTGAAGTGAACAAAAACAACACCAGCTTCAATTTTTTAAGCAGTTTATCTCAAGTTACAAATGCACTACTTCCCACTGCTCCAAATAGCCCGTAGGTCAACCACATAGTTCCACTACTCAGGATATTCTGGTTCTCTAGACCTCTAGGTTTGAAAAATTGCTATTTTTAAGAGCAGTTTTGCTCTTGTTCAGGCTATTTTGAAATATTTTTTTCAATATCTGTTATTGAAGAAAATAATAACGCTCTGATGCAAGTACACTGTTGAGTGTTCTTAATGTTCTTTGACTTTCACATTTGAACCACAGTGTGTAATAAAACATTTGTAAGAAGCAGTTGTTACAGGCAATGCCACTCTGAAAAATTACAGTTCATTTTACATGAGATGCTGGTAGCCTTGATGGGGTAACCTAGAAAGCTAGAAGATTTTGAGGTTGCCAAGGAGGAGAAGTTGGTGTCAGAAAGTTCCCAATTTTGTGTAGATTGTTTTGCTTAGTGATGCAAAAGATCTGTTGCAGCCCAGCAAGGCCAGTGTGGACTGCCTAGAGCAACTCCCTCCGACATCGTCCCCTCATTGTCCTTCAGGAAATCACAGGCACTCCACTGGGAAGGACCTGTTTCAGCTGGAAGAGTGAAAGAGGTCCTGGTCATCAGGTTGGACAGCTTTTTGGACCTGGTGTTCTCAGAGCAGCTGCAGACATGATGCTGTAGCAATAGTAGTCTTCCACAGGCCATGTGCATGTCTCCACATCTTTTTTCAGTATTAAAAATAAGCTATTTTGTCTAAGAAAAATCCTTGGAGGTCATGTCAATATATTTGAGGTGCTTGAGTGCTCGTGCCACAGATGGTGCAGGGAGCAGCAGCTCTGGACAGTCTGCCTGGGGGTTGCAATCACCTGTCCTGTTACTGAGCTTTGGATCCTGGGGCAAACACTCAGCCACTGTGGCTGTTTCATACAGGTTATGAGGATACTGATGGTATGAAAGGTGAGCTTAAGGAAGATAGTCTGTTTTATAATTAGATGCCTCAGTTAACTTTTAACAGTTGAACATACCAACTGGGACCATAAGATCATCATTTGTAAAGAAAATGGGATCAAGATTGGATGGAGCTGACCTGCTAGTTGTAGATATTTCATATTCATCCAACATGATTATGATGTGGGAACAGCTGTCAAACATTCCTTACATAGTTTTGAGAAGAGGGAAATGCCATTTGCAGGGATATAGGAGAACACAAGCACTTCTTTTTCATCTAACATTAAATGGATAAAGAAATCCAGTATACATGCATTGTTAACCAGCTAATTTAAATAATAAAATACAGATAAATCATTGCTATATTTTGTTTGAAATATATTAGTATGAATACACAATCCACTGCTATTTGGTAATTTTGTATTATCATTTTGTGGTGTAATAAGCATAAAAGAAAGGGTTTCATTTCAACGTTTTAATTTTGATTCATGGTATATAAATGGAGTAAGCACTTAAAAGTCAATTTAAGAAGTGAGAATATAGATATAAATAATGTACCCATTAATTGTAAAGCAGATAATCCTTTGCATAATTTCTTTATATTCAAAATCTTCTTAATAAAAAATGTACATCAGGAAGTTTTCTGGATTTTATGCATAAAGTAGGAAAAGTTCAAAACGTAAAGCAGTGAGAATAGCCCCGCATTCATTAATCTCTGAGAAATCTATGGCAAATAATTTTAAGTTATGAGTAACTGTACAAAAAGTGAAAGAGGCTTTTCCATTAATTTAACTTAACATAGCCAACATAATTCTCTTAATTTCCCTCCGAAACTCATATAAAGCTGTTTCCCTTTCAGCAGTGCTGCTAATCTCCATTTCCTCCTCATATTTTGTATGGCATTTGCAGCCATGATCTGCGTTGATCCCATTATTGTTGTCTTTATCATGGCTGTAAGGTCTAGTCCTTCTGGAATCTTCCTTTCCTGATTTCTGTGGGCTCTTTGTCATCTGCATTGACTGTAGGAGTGCAGCCTCTCAGGACTGCTGGGATCCTTGTGTAGGCCAGTGGGGTTAAGGCACTCACAGATCATTCCTGATTGATAAGGAGCAGAAAACATACTGTTCCCATTTTCTAGTAAAATCTTAAAATTCCTTAGTTATAGATTTGGTTTTTAAAAATTCATCTGCATAAAGAAGCTAGAAAGTCCTATTTTTACATGTAATATTTTTCTTTCATAACAGGTAGGTCCTTAGGTCAGGAACCGTGTTTCAGATTGCTTCCAGCACACTGTCATTGTGCTGTGTGGGATATATAAGGCTGAATTTTTGTCATGGTTCTTATGACAGATGGATTTCAGGAATTTAAGGGTTTTAACTTTATATTTACACTGTCTGACCCACTTCTGTTCATACCATTTGTGTCTGTGTACCTTATGATATGTAATAAACTCTCATATGGTAGCTTGTCTAACCTGAGGCAGCCTTTCCACTGGTAATGCCTGTGTGTTACTGAACCTGTGAGAGTCAACAATTAAAATGGAACATTAAAATGCTATTTCATTCTTTTATGAGGTAATTTGGTCCTGTTTCTGGTTAATAGAGCAGTAAGTTTCCGAAAAGCTAATGCTACCAAAATCAGTCTTCTAAAGCTACAAAACTTGTGAATAATTTATTTTGTCTTGCAAAGGGGAAAAAATATAAGCTATGCATAAGTAAAAATTGAACTTCTGTTCCCCTGACCAGAAGCTTATGTAATATGGGGTGGGATTTATTTCCCCTTTTCATTCTCCTTGTGGTGATGCAACATTGTCTGTATGCCTCTAAATGAAATCAGTCTTCTATTCTATGATGGGAAGGGCCTAAATAAGGAACATGGCATTAAATGTCTAGTTGCATGTGTTCTACAAACTTTGCTTCACAGTGTATTCCTTCCCCTGAGCTCTGGTTTCAATACAACAGAAGGGTTTTAAAGATGTGGCCGTGTTGGGACTACGGATACACTAGTGTGTCCTGCAGTAGGATGGTAGTTCTGGATGGATAGTGATCGTTGAAAAAAATAACATAAATTATGGGGTTTTTCTATATATAAAATAGTGTGAGTCTAGATATCACAACTTAGTTAACATTTTTCGCTAGTGATACTTTCATGACATTACTAATATCCACTTATTTAGAGTTTTTATCAAAAATATATTTAAAAAATGATAGAAAAAATTGTGAGATTTCATTTTTAATGTATCCTTAATTACTCAAGCAGTGGTCTTAATTTGTTTCTTCTGTTCAGATTTGAAATTCCAGTCATTCTAAAAGAATCATATCACACATGGTCTAGAACTGTCACTAACCCATGTTGGTAACAAGATTTCAGCACTGATGTCTAAGGTGAACTGCAGTAATTGTTACTGCATTTTGTAAGCTTACAAAATAACAAAATTTTGGTGAGAAACTTGTTTTATGTCTGTTGTATGTTGATATGGAGATATTGTGTTAGCTATGAAAACACTTATCCAAAGTGTTTCTCTAGTACCCACAAAAGACATTTTACAGGCGTCTGGACTGTGTATAGTGCAGAGGACTAAGTACAGTTGCAAGGTCTTCCTGAAGCTTGGTCCTGTTTCTGAATGTCAGCCTGTGCCATAAGTAAGGACAGACTTGGCTGATGCCTTTATAGTGGTGTTTGGCCATTTTGAGTTTACCGTCTTCCTTTTTCTTTTTCTCTTCTACTTGTCTATGCTAGTAGGAGGCAGGCTGGCTGAAGCTTCCCTTTCTTTAATTTATGTTGTCTGATGATGCTACAAATCATCCTTTTTTTCACCTTCATGAGATTTGGTTAGTGGGATAACTGGCAAAAGTGGGAAAAATATTAATAATAATAAAAGGATTAATCATAAAAGATTGTGGTAAGTAGAGAAACAAAAGGAAGTAATGTAAAAACAAAGAGAAGGAATGCACAGGATAAAGAAATTATGTCTTACAGAGTGTTCCTCTTTGTTAATAAATTTTTTCAGGAAAGCAGAAAAAAAATACTCCACTTCATTGTTACACATGGTACTGTTTTTTCTCATGTGTTACCACAAATACTGCCTGAATTTAACACTCCCATGTCAGACTGATTCAGTCTTGGCAGTTGCTCAGGAAAATTCTTCATTCAAGCTCGTGTTGGCAGTAAAAAGCATTAAAACCTCTAGTGGAACTGGTTACCCGTTAGTTTGTTTTTATGACTGTGTACCTCTCTACTTCCTCTTTAAATCTGCTGTTCTGTTGCTTCCCAGCTACTATCTACCTGTAAAATGAGCTAATACAGCTTGAATAAATGCCACTCATGTTGTGGTTCCAGTTGGTTATTCAGGCTACTCAGACATGCAAATAGAATTTTTTTCTGAAATGATAGAGATATTTTAGTTAAGAAATGTCTGTATATGGAGGGTATATATAATCTAAGGAGGGTAGAGTGCTGCTAAAATACTTCATTGCACATTCTTTCCCAAGGCTACATAGTCTTGTTGTAGACAGTACCAGTAAGGATTTCTTAATACTGTGAGCAAGTAACTAATTTCTAAATTCTGCCTTTATTACAGTTACCAGTAGGTAAGATTTAGGGCAAGCTGTCTGTTGCAGGGCAATTTTTGTAGATTTTTCCTGCATTTGTTCATTGTTACATGTTTCTTTCTTCAATGCAAGTAACACCAAAGTTATTGAAAAAGTATTTTTAGAACTTTTTAAAACCAGATCATGATTCAGAGTTTCTGTTCTTAGGTCATACACAGCTAAGCAAGGATAAGCATATAATTTCAGATAAAATTTTCAAAATGTTTTCTTTAAATGGTTACAAACAATTAGTCTCCTATCTCATCTTCAGTCTCTCTGGATTGAAGGTAATAAACAAAAACTTGGAAACTACTCTGTTGAACTGAGATTTTTAAGTGTACTTTTAATTTCTAGTCAGCAAAGCTAGGATTTGGAGGTCACTACATAATCCCTCTTAAAAATCCTATAAATTTTACAAATACTCTGTTGGTAGAAGTATGTTTATGCATATAAAGGGAAGCATATGCATTTCTCTATGTATATATCTGTGTAAAGCAGAATATTTTTCAGAAATTGGATTTTGTGTATTTCTCCTGTACCCAGTAAAGGAAAGAATTGTTTAATTTGTTTTGATTTGGGTTTTTTTACTGTTTCAAGATCCCACTTTATCCTTTCAGTATTTGATAAACTGTTCTTCTGTTGCTTTTTGGCGTTTAAGATTTGTTGAACAAGCTGTAGAGGCAGATCAGCAAGCATTTCTGGTTAGTGGTTTGCAACAAGAAAATTCAAAGATAAAATAGCTGGTCATTGGAATACTCTTTTCTGCTCCAAAAGGGCTGCAGATGAGGGCTGCAGTTTGAATTTGATTGACATGAGGTGATGTTTATGTTTTGACAGTTATGTAAATGTGCAGCTGTTCATAAAGAAATAGAAATTTAAATATATGGTCTTAG
>VWZN01008367.1:225662-237102 GCA_013396955.1 Regulus satrapa | reverse complement strand
GTCTTGCTCTGCATGCTTTAAGTGGCCTAAAAGTGAGTAGGTGAAACTTTTCAGAGCAGATAATGTAATCCTTAGTCTAACAAGCACATGTGTTATTTCTGTTATAGCTGAGTGTTAATGCAGTCAGTTGTACCTTCTTGGTTCTTTTTCCTCAATATAAGTGTGTTCATTGGGGGAATTATAGGCCTATTTTTTTCCCCCAATAATCTTTTTATTATTATTTTTTTTATTATTAATTTTTTTTTTTAATTATTAAATTACTCCAAATTCTACAATCTGCCTTTCAGACCTTCCTAATACTACTATTATTGATCTATTTGAGTCATCAGCTGACATAATTTGCTTCTTCCCAATTGTTTTCTTGTTAAACCAGACAATGTAACATGAAAATCACACTGTTTTCTGAAAATCTCTTTTGCCTTTCTTAAGTCTCACCTCTTGTCAGTTCTAACAGAGCTGTTAATCACTTGCAGAATTACATTGGTCAACAGATCTCTTCGCCTGCATTTTCTATTACTACTAGGTATTTCTTTTTGAGAAGTGTATGTAAATTGTATTAACACCTTATATAAGTAGCATTCATTGAAAACTTTACCTAAAGTAAAGTATCTAAATAAATTTATGGCCTTTTTTTTTAACCAGAAAATCAGTCTATTACTGTAGGAACTGAATGAGATACATTACCTACACCTCATATAATTTAACGAAAAAGAAGTTTACTTGTAGACAGGAACATATCTGGGAAAAACTACTTTAAATGCACCAAACATCTCAAGAGTTTGTAATTTATAAGCAGTATATTTAAGGTCTATACTTGGATGGAGTGGCTTGAATAAGTGCTGCAGGCTTTTTATGAGCAATATGCTCATCTGATTTGACCAGAAATTACACAATACTATTTACATGGACTGGTAAGAAAGCCTTACCAGTGGTAAAAAGGGCATTTCTTTTCTCCCTTTCCCAGTTGTCACATTTGTATGAAGTCCTGCTATTCAGAAGGTTTACAAGGAAATGAGGAAGCGGGCAGAAAGAGCTAGTGTTTCTGATATTTCAAATAAAGTTAGTAGCTTGCTTAATAAGCAGTAAATAACAGACATTGATTGGATTGATTTGCTGGATGTTTACAGTAAAATTTCTTCTGTTTATGTCAGGAGTTTCAAAAAGAAAGAGAAGAAACAGATGCTAGCGTTTTAGATCCTCCTGTGAGACATTGTGATACAAATTTTGGTTTGAAAATTCTTTTCAGTAACTAGCCTTACACCCTGATCCAGCTTTCTTCTGGTTTTGTTTGAGAGATCTGTCTGTCACCACACTTAATGTACTACTGAGGATCTCACTGGAATGTTTTTTGGTCACAAGCTAGGAAGGAAATAATACATCCATACAGTACATTTTGAAGTAATATAGTTCTGAATGCCTGTTAAAACTGAGGATTTAGTTGTAATAGGAAATAAATCAGGTTTTTATGGAGTCTAAGTTGACCTGGAGTTGCATTCATCATTCTGACATCCTCTGACACCACTTCTGATGATGTAGATTGGTTATTCTTTCCTCTCTCAGGGATTGTAGTAGAGTGGTTTCATTCAGCAATACATAAGATCAATACTTTACAAAACACAGAACTCAAAAAAAATTGTATCACAAAGCATTATGTAAATTTTATTTAAAAAATTATAATTTGAGATATTTTATCTTTGCTCCATTAAATACCTGTCTGTTTGTATGTTGAGTTCTGGTACTAATTCAAGTTTTCTGTTATGAGTGTTTATTGAGCTTTTTGTTGCATTTCACAGGAGGACGTAAACATATAAACTTCTTCAGAATTAACAATGCTGCAACACAGTCATTAACCAAAATGTTGCTAAACCTTTAGCTTCTTTCAGTTTTTTACAATATTTCCTCCCTTTTTTTTACCTTTGCCTCAGAAATCCCATTAGGTGCAGCAGAAGGTGCATCATCAGTAAATTAAGACTACCTTCTCCAAAAGAGCAGTATCAAACTTGCCGCTTTTAGACACTGCTGTTTTATGGCAGAATCATTGTTGGACTGTGGAGTTATTAGAACTTGGTCATTGGAGAGAGAGAGGTGGTAGAGATAGAACCAGCTGGAGTTCAGATATGCTTCCATAGGTTTGCAGTGCAGTTTGCAACAAGCCTATAAGCAATTTTTTTCTCTGGTATTTTGGCACAGAATTTGCTCTTAAATTATTTTCAACTTCCTTTTTGTTGTTTTTCACTGCCTTCACTGATTGTGTGGTCATGCTAGGCACTATTCAGAATACATACATAAAATATTTCACATCTTTCGTGACTGGTTGAAGCAGCTTCTGTGTTTCTTAATAGAACTTCAAACCCACTATTTTCTTAATGTGTTTTCCACATATGATGATGCATGAAACTCGTGTGTGCATCCATTACAGGAACACAGCAGTCAGGGAAGCCATCAGGAATAGTTAGCATCAGCCAAAGAGAATTTATGTAGATGTAAGTGGCTTACTGTGAAGGCCTTAATTGGTGAGTTTTGTGATTAAAATTTTGTCAACCTTTAAAAGAACGTCTAGAGGCAGTGACTCATTTTCTATAGCATTTACCTCTTTGACATACACGCCTGTTAAGAAGAGGAGCAAAAATCTATTNAATCCTCCAATTACAGTTTCAGGTTATGGAGTCATTTACTCAGAGTTTACCCCCTTCAATTCACTGTCATTGACATCTCTCAGAGCTGGAGACAATAAGATATCTTTGAGTTTCAGGCCAAGAGGGGAATTGTTTTATCTGAATAAAACTGGAGAACGGTAGCTGACAGGCTGTAGGATTTTAGAGTTACACACTAAAGCAGTACAGGATCTGTACAAAATACAAACATTTTCTGGACTGAAAAATACAAAAGCTAAATCCTAAGTGCATCAATGGCATGGTATTTTGCAAGGCCTATATCCCCATTGTGCCAGCTCTGATTTGGTTTCAGCAATGGTGTTTAGTTTACGTCCGGTATTATTGTCTGTGTATCAGGATTCTGCAGTTACCTGAAAGAAAGATGTTGTGCATATTAGGGTTTGGGTAAACTCCTGAAACTGGCCATGAACATAGACAATGAGGTCTTTGGCAATACTAATAATTTTATAATAGTTTAGTAATAACAGCAACAATAGCAAAAACAGCAGTAGTAGTAGTCATAAACTAGCATGAATTTCTTTTTCTTCCCAAATATTTATTAAAATTCCCTGTTGTTTGATGTTTTGAATGAATCAGAAGTAACACAAAAATATGCCAAGAGGGTTTTGCATGCTTTGGTTATATCTCTTTCACAAGCATACTTTGAAGGCCTGTAATTTTGTATTATTTCTTCTACTTTGGTTGTAAAACATACATAATTATTAAATGCTAGCAGTAATGTAGCTGCAGCTTGAGTAGACTTCATTTTTTCTAATCCTTCATTTTAATTAGTTTTAAGAAATCTTCAGTGAAACATTGTACTTCCCAGTACAGCTTGTTTTTGAAAACAAGTAGGTGCAGCTTCTTCTTACCTTCTTGATTATGGTTTACTTGTGTTTGCCTATTTCAAACATTTTAAATATGTCATATGATAAAGCTGAGAAGAAGTTTCCTATTTTCTCATCTTTCACAGTTTTCATCAGGAGAAGAAAAAGATATGAAGGCAAAATGGACTTTGTGATGTAAACATTAGTGAAACACACCTTTTTTAATGTAGGCAAATCACAAAGTGATCATTATAGCAAACACAATTCACAAAATTAATTGTGTTTCTAGGTTCCATGGTTCCTTTCTCCATGCGGATTTTGCATGCTGAACTTCCTCAGTACCTAGGAAATCCTCAGGAATCACTTGACAGACTGCATAGTATGAAGATAATCTGCACCAAGGTAACTGCATCTCCAGGCACTAACATTTCTTAATGTTTAAGAAATAAATTTTATTGTCCTTATATAGAACATTAAGTTTCAATTAGGATATTTTTTACTCCATCTTGATGCAAATAAGAAGTTTGCTATTAAAAGTAATTAGGTGCCTCTTCCATTTTAAGAGAGATCCTTTTCTCTGTGCTAGCTCTGGCTCAGTTGAGTGGAGGGGAGAGGACAATTTTCGTGGTTTTGCCAGACAAGATGTAGAGCACAATAAGCAGATGTGTTAAAGGGCGAGTAGGAGAGATTTCTTTCCTTCAGTCAGCCATGTCCAGCTTGCTGGAAACAGTTGTTAATGACCTTAATCCTTCAGAAATAGTCCAAATAACTGGTTTTAGAAAAAACAGTCATTTAGGAATATAAAGACAACCTGCTGAGTTTGGCTGGTGTTTTTGTTTTCTTTTGTCAAATGCTATAATATAAAATTATGGCCTAAATTATAACGTGGGATTTATTGGTGCTGCAATTGGAGTCATGGTGTTGTGAGCACTAACTCTATCCACTAAAACCGGTAACCCTGAATCATAAGCCTTCATCCTTAAATGTTTTTTCCACTGACATCTTTCCCAAGCAGTCTAATGCACCAGTGACCATTAATTTTACAATGTGGTAAACTGTAGAAAAAATGCAACATTATTGCTTTATCTATGACACTTGAAAGTTCAAAACTGTGCATGAGATAAACACGTGATTACTTTTCATTTTCAGTATTCCTTGCAAGTTTCCTATATTTACTCCTTAAAATAACTTGGATAAGGGAAGTGGAGGGATTTGATAGTTGCCAACTGTGTAGCTGTAATGGCATAAGTTGTATGAAATCAACTTTCTTCTAATACAGTAATGTGTAGGAAAACCAAATGTTTACAGTAAAAAGCCAGGATCTTTTTATTATGAGGGGAAAAATGAATGGTTTAGGTAATAAGAGGGGAAAGTGACATTTTTTATGAAGTTGGAAAGACTTGATTTGGAAAATGCTGAGAGATATATCTAATTTGGCCAAGGAGTAGGTACTTCTTAGCGCTTGATGACTGCTGTTACCTCTCATCTGATATCACTGGCTAGCTAT
This sequence comes from Regulus satrapa, assembly GCA_013396955.1. Lineage (NCBI taxonomy): Eukaryota > Metazoa > Chordata > Aves > Passeriformes > Regulidae > Regulus > Regulus satrapa. The sequence goes on along the minus strand of VWZN01008367.1, from coordinate 232,114 downwards.
TCTCTCCAGCCCTCTTCTTCATGAACAGTCCTCAATTTGAAGTAATTCTGTTCTTCTAGGAAATGTCATACACCTCTACTGCAGGATTTTGTGGTGCTTCTACTAGCATTTGCTTGCCCTAGTCTGCAGCAGATCGCATCTTGGGTTTATGCAATCTGGTATTAAGAGCTGCACTGTCTGCCCTCAGTCATGAAGGTGCCACTAGGTTCCAAAACTAAACAGGTTTCTAAGTACCTTAATCTTGTAATGAAGAGAGAAAACTGAATGTGAATGAGGGAGTGACTGCTGAGCACATCAGCCATCTGGAATACTTGATTGAAATGGCCATATCTCAGTTACAGTGTGATCAGCCTTGATTCTCTGCAGGTTAAAGATTGCTGGTCAGTAGAGGAATGAAATAAAAGGAAAACTAACCCAGTTTAGTTTCCAGTTTTCTTTTTCAGTCCCCACACTCCTTTACAAGACCTTCAAGTCATCTACAGCCTTGAGGTGGCTCTGCCTCTGATGTTTCTCTGCAAGTGCATGTCCTTAAGAGCACATCCAGTGTACCAGGGTAGCTTTTAAATTACAATACAAGATTTTGTTTGAACATGAGCTAGGTTGATTATTTGTTTAAATAAGGAAAACTGAATATGGTGGAGAAATTGAAATAGAAATAAAGGAGAATTGCTAATTAATATATACATATTTCCCTGCCCACTAAGTTCTTGAAGAATAGTTCTCTTGTATTCTCAGTCCATCAATTGCTAGTGACTGTGGTCACTGCAAATTTTGTGTTATGCCTTGTACCCTTGGAGAAAACTGCTTTAAAGCTGGCTCTACATCTTCTACAAGCTCTTTTGAGGAGTCTTGTTCTGTGCACTTGGTATTGATTTAGAGGTTGTCACCTCTTTGCCTCTGCCTTCCTGTGTTGGAGTTTGCAAGGTTTCCCTTGTGTTAGTGTGTTCAATTGCAGCAAGAACAGCAATATCCCTTTGGTTCTGACAGCTTCCTCTAGAGCCAGGATAAGGTAGCCAGGACAAGCTATTGTGTGTGCTGATGGATGCTTCTTTTTAAAGTACAGAAGACAGATAAATACTAAGAAATAAAACGTCTTTCTTGGAAATATTTCTGATCAGTTATTCTAGATACCTCATTGCAGATTATTTGTTTGCATTCATTTAAATGCCTTAGTTGTTGGAGCAATTCAAGGACAACTGTAGAAAGAAGAGTGTGAAAAAGACAGCTTATAAAGATAACTGTGTTTTTAAGACAGTAGTAAATTGGTGGTAATTTAACCATTTGAAGACAGGGTTGGCTGATAAAAAACATTGTGTATATATGTTTGGATTTTTGAATAGAATACTTTTTTTGTCTAACAATCTTAGTCTCAACTGTAATGTTCAAGAATATGGTTCTAATGCTTAAAAAAACCCATAGCATAACCAAGAAAATAACATAAAGGATGTACACCCATTAGTCTTAATATTTGTATGTGACACTTGGGAACCATTTGGGTTATAACAGAATTAATTGGGGAGCTTTCAACCAAAAGCCTCTAGTGTTTTACCTCCCTATTTCAAAAAGTGGAAAAATAATCTTTGGTCATCCGTATTTACAGAAGGGCATACGAATCATCATTATGTAAATGAGATGATCTTGGAGTCATAAAAGCTAGAAGAAAGAAAAGACCTATTAGCTCACCTAGTCTCTCTCTGCAATGCAAGGTTGTTTGTAGTTTTTAATGAGCCAGCCTATGGTGCTGAGGCCACATCCCCTGGGAGGTTATTCCAGGCTAATGGTAGTGCATTCTGATCATAAGAAAATTTGTCTCTGTATTTAATTTCTCTTCCTTAATGTAACTGTGAGATTTTTTTCTATCCAATACTTGCTTTTAATCTGCTAGATTCTTTATTGCTTTTTGTTGTATATATTCTACAGACACCTGTCAATTTTAGATTAACCATTCCTCTTAAAGATGGAACTGTATTTATTTTGGTTACTTGGGCTTTACAGTCTCCATCTACTTAAATATCTATGGTACCTGAAGCTGGGTTGGACTTGGGTGTAAAAAAATGCTACTCTATTTTTTCCTGAATGAGCGTTTCTTTTTTTTTTTTTTCCTGCATTAAAGGTTTTACCTTTTCCAGTATTCCTGAAAATATCTAATCAAGATCTGATTAGATATTTTGCATCTTTTTCTATATGAACAGCATTTGGGGAAGAAATTATCTGTAGTTCCAAATGGGTGTTACAGCCTGGGAGAGAAATCCAGTGAAATTGTTGCTGTCTGTGTTATTGCTGGTCTTCCCAGCATAAACTGTCTCAACGAGCTGTTGCATGTCTAAGTCCGCCTTGAAAGAAACGGTCTTTGAACAGCCACACAATAACAGTAACAATAGTAACTTAAATCACTAAAGGGTTTGCTCTTTTCAAGTGTTCATTTAAAAACATAAGCATGATCACCTTAATGCTAATAATGCTGAAGACATGCTAAAAAATGCTTAGCTGGAGACCACAATGTGAAAAGGACAAGTGTCAGGCTAAATCTAAACTCCTCTTGTTTGTACACACCTGTGCTTCCCTAGATGTTTGAGGGAGAGCTCCTGGGAATTTACACATTTATACATAGTATAATATATTTTATAGCATAATGTATTCACTTTTAAACCCTAATCACTCAACTGCCAGAGCTTTACTGGGCTCTTCTACCAGGTGGGTGGAAAATGGGTTAACAGTTTTGCATCTTAAAAAGGCCTCTGCAAGTGTTACCTCTTGCAAAACTTGCTGAAAATACTTTGTGCCATTTGCCCACCGGCCATACCTTCTGTAGTTCCACCACACTCCTTCATGAGTAGTTATGATCCTCCCTGGCCCTTTCATACACAATCTTCCATGTCTCCTGGCCTTCTGTTTTACTTCCAAATTAGGGAGCTTTTCCTCTTTCTTTTAGGTTTGATTACTATAAGCTTATAGTTGCTAAGGCGACATAAGGTCTTCATTTGTTACTTTAGTCTAGAGGGTATTTGTCTTGCCACCTTGTTTTTTAAGTTCATAGAAACTATGATGACACTGTACCAGTCTGTGTACCCCAAAAGCCGCAGTTCCCAAAGCACCAAAAAAGGCTGAATGGTGGTATGAATGTATTAGTAATTCTAGCATATAGGCAATAGATAGGGAGTGAAACAGAAGACTCAGTGAAGTAGTACTAGCCAGTGAAACTGATTAGTGTGCATAACAATAAGTGTTCAAACAAGAAAAAACATAGATCATATGTTGATGAATTAAATGGTAGACGTGTTCAGTCATATTTTTCTTCATAGTAGGAATGTGGGTGGTTAGAGCTATGTCATGTGATATTGCTAGAATAAACAGTTTACCACCTACATATTTCATATTGACTGAAGGCAGTAACTTAAACTGAGATTTTCAGATTCTCAGATTCTGAGAAGTCAAAATCATTAATGTTTCTATTAAACAATTCTTGGAAAATGTGGAAGTGCCCAAATACTGGAAAACTGCAGGTGATGTTTTTGTACTTAAGGGCAAAAGAGAGATAAACCTAGGGAATAAAACAATTAGCCTCAAATCATCACCGAGCTCTGTTTTAATGATGTTGAGCTTGAGGTCACGGCTAGATATCCCTAAGTAATGTCACAGAATGATTAGTGTAGTACTCTAATTGTATGCTAATATCTAATTCTTCCTTTTATGATTATGTTAGTGAGAATGTTTTCAGAAAAATTGGTTGTGTTTTTAAACAAGACAGCATGTCGCCTTGATGAAGGCCCCTTGTTGTGTTTATGCCATTTCAAGAGGTGGAACTTTGGGCCTTACTGAATCTGAGAGGAAATCACTAGGTATTTTGTAGGAAAAGAGAAACATCAGGGATTTTTAGACCACAGAAGGTAGATTATAAAGTGGTCTGGATTTGTGGGAGAGAAGAATGTGGGGGTTTTTTCTGACAAGATGTCTTATTACACGCTAGGCACTTAACACTAAAAGGTGGCACTTTGGTTTCCTGAGTGATTTCTAGGTGGCTTCACTGCTTTTGAAAGTGGGAGAGTCAGCAAGTGAGAGTCAGTCTTGCAGGCTTGCCCCTGCCAGCTCTTCAATTGCCACCTGTCAGCTGAGCTGCAGTATCTGCTGGTGTATGCTCGCAGCCTTGCAAAATCTGAGGTAAGGCAGCTCAGTCTAGCCCTCCAACCAAAGTTTACAGTAAACCATATTACCTTGTATTTGTTGTGGTCTAACAGTTCTTACCAGGAAAATGAACCTGGCTCAGCTGGCAGGTGGTAAATACATTCACTGTATGTACTCCTTGCTCTTAAGTTCTTTGTAGCTGAATTTATGAACTTAACTTCAAAACTTCACTCTAGTCTGTGAAAAGAGCTTGGTATCTCACAGGACAATTTCTTCCAACTTAATATGTCTAAAATTGGTGGCATGAGATGACTTTCTGGAGGTACAGATTATCTTGGTTGGCTGTAGAAAACACCAACATACTTTCCAAGGCCAGATTAATTATACCCATCTTCTTTTTTGAGGACTTCCTGTGTTGAATTGAAGTGTACTTCGTTGGTTTAGGAAAAGACAATTACTTGTTATATTGCCAGAAACTGAAGGCTCTTCGTGTGGAAGTGTGCTCAGTCCCCAGAGGGGGCAGTGCCTTGTATTTCCTTCGTTGGGTAACCACAGTGGCTGATTAAACAGCAAGTGGCCCTAATAGTTTCTTTGAAGGAAATCTCAGGCATGATTCTGCAACCAAAGTTATACATCTGTAACAAGAAAAATGGGGTCATCTGTGGGAACCAGAAAATGAATTTGGAGAATTGTAATGGAATTAGGAAAACAGAAGTTGACTTGTGCTTCAAATGGAGCCTCACGTGCATATTTTAAAAGTGTTTCAGACACAAGCTTCGTGAAGTATACATTTCCATTCTCCCAATAAAACAACAAATGTTTCATTCACTCAATAATTTACATGATTTAAAATCTACAATAAATTTTAAAAAGCAATAAACCCCAAAGTTTAAGAAGGAAATTTCAGTAAGAACTAAGAGGAATACTTCATTAAAGTCAAAAAGCATGTAACTAAAGAAACTAAAGCCCATACTTAAAGTGAAGAAGGTGAAGTCAGGAGGCCGTGGCCTTCTCTAAAAAAAATCACTTTTGACTTTCATTGTGGTCATTAATGTTCATTCTTTGGTGGAGCATATTTCCTTTTTTGCTTAACAAAATGTGTATGACCCTAAAGTGTACTGACATTTAACATTCTGTAGGTATCATAAACTGAACTCTAATATCCTTCTGCAGTATAAAGACTTCCCTAATTTGTGCAATTTATCTAGCTATGGTAATAACCAGTAATTCTGAACTGTATGTAGGTGAAGCATTCCTGCATGAATTGGTTTACACAGAGACTGTCCATTGTACATAATTTGCATTAAATATATAGTGCTGTTTAAACTCACATTGGTTACTTTAAAAAAATTACTGCAGATACTAGAAAATTTGGAACAAGGCTTAGCTGAAGATGGAAGTATGACTAACATTACACAGGAGAACAGACAAGGTAGGTATGCTTTAAACATTTTTTTCACAGACAGTGTGTTTTTATTGCTTGCCTAAGTGTACCAGAAGTTTTCACAAGACTGCCCCAGACTGGTTGAAACTGTAGTTTTGTAATCTTATAGCCCACTCAGCCCCGGAAATTATACCCTTTGTACTACTTTTTGCTGGAATTAATTTCACAGTTTTTCCCTTGATCAAACTCATGCAATAAATCAATTATTTTTCTTACTTATGAGAAGCAATATGGCTGTTATCCTTTAATGATGAATATATAAGTGTATTGCTATTGCAGCTAGATGGGTCTTTCATCTTAAGCCTTGGCTGACTGACTCCTCTCAAACCTCACGTCTGCCATCCACTCAGTTTTTTCAGTTTGAACTATCACCATACAATGGCTACTCTGGCTTAGGGTGCTGCTGCACAGATGGCTGAGTCTCACTGTAGCTGCATGGTACTTAGACTCCTGAAATATCTAAGGCACTCTTTAGAATAATATTTAGATTATATTGAGCTACATCACCATTTTCAAGATTTTATATCCAATATGTTTTCTCCTATTCCTTATAGCTAAGTGATGTTGCTTCAATAGTATAGGGCAAATTACTGCAGAATAAAGGGTGATCAGGACAAGCTGCTTTTTTTTTTTTTAACAGTATTTACAGTTACAAGATCATTTGAGCATACTTGAAAAGTAGACAAGAGAAGACATTTCAGGCACTGCTGTGGATTGTATGGACCCCTCATGATACCTAGCAAGTTCAAAACACACCAGAAAAAGAAAGAACTTTCACTTTACCTAACAGTCTAAGGAATGTTACCAAGTTCATTCTAGGAGACCATTCACACAGAGCCCATGAAAAGTAGAAGTCTGACAGAGAAGAGGCTGGATAGAGTTAATA
>VWZN01008367.1:202558-225612 GCA_013396955.1 Regulus satrapa | reverse complement strand
AAAAAAAAAAAAATTACAAATAATTCCTTAAAACAGTGCTGTATGGAAGGGTGAAGACCTGTCTGAACTCTTTTTTCTACCTGGTCTACAATTTAGCTGGAAGTGAAAGTTGCTTCAATGTGTCACTGTACTTGACTTGATACACTTCTGAGTGTGTCCTAAAAACAGGAACACATGTGAGCAGCATATATCATAAAGAAACTTGCATATATAGTCAAATGAACATATTTACTACTCTTCTCAAAAGGTTCAGCAAAAAGCGAAATAATCTTACATTGAAGTCAGACACAGCACTTCATGAGTTTCTGTTCTTTTATCTAATATTGTATCTAGTACTCTTTTTGCCTCTGTTCTACTTACTTTCCCCTGTTAGTACTTTCTGCCTGAATTTTCCTTCTTATCTCCACATCTTTGGTTTTTTGCAACTTTAAAACCAAAGCGTTGATCCCCCTTTAAGGCACAAGGACTTTTTCCTAGCTGTATCGTAATCCTGTGTCCTGCAGTCTGCTTCATTCGCGAGTTACTGGCTCCTTGCTTTTCCTCTCTGCTTTTGCTTCAGTGCTCAGATAGGCTCAGGAGGAGGCATAGTTAGAAAAGCAGCAGCTAGTAGTTACCAAGGGACATGGCTGCAGAAAATGTAGAGAGATCTTTACATGTCTACCGTGCAGCTGCCTCTAGGTTTAAGACTGCCAAAAAGCCCACGGGACCTTTGCAGAGGCTGTTGACTGCTGTTGTCTGTGGAGGTCAGCCAGGTCTGCTCCCTCTCTGCTTCATCTCTGCATTTGGAGCTCCAGGAAGCTTAATAATGGGTTTGCTTTTTTTCATCTGAGACTTGCTGAAGCAAACCTTATTAACTTTATGTGAAGACAGCTCTAATTCATTCTGGGGATTATGCTTAGCATGTAATTTCCATGCTGCTGATGTAAGAAGGTGCAACACCAATCAACTTAGCATGTGCATCTCTAGCCTGGAACAGAGCACCTCATTTGCCAGTTTTTCAGCAGGCAGAGAGATTTAGCATTGCACCACTTGCCTGGTAACACATTCTGTGAGATGCCAATTTTGTAACTTCGCAGTGCCTGTTGAAATGAATGGCAGTGTGGAGTACAGAGCCCTTGATGAAAACTAGGAAAAGCAAATGCTTAGAGAAGAAGCAAGCTGCATGGACCTGCAGAGAATGTTTCAGGCATCTCAGTAAAATACAGTGATCTGCTGTTGGATTTGGTTTTGTTTACTGCTTTGCAGGTTTTTTTAACCCCTTTCTGCCAGTGCTAAGAAGCTCCATCCCACTGAGCTACAGAATTTCCAGACCAGTTTATAGCACAGGCTGAAGACATCTGGTTTGCCTGCTTTGCAGTCCTTTTCTGAGAAATGTAGCTGGTGCTGATTGTTAACATGAAACCTGGATGTCTCCAGGAATCAACATCTAGTTTCTTGTCACCTAAGTCCTAAAAAACTGAATATGGTTACCACACTATGAGAATGTGCAAAAAAGGAGATATTTAAGTGAAATAATGAAGGGCAGTTGTTTAATTCAGGTTCTGATTTTACAGATACCCCCAAGGAAAAAAAAAATGTGTCCTGAAGTATTTGCTCATGGTTTACAGTATCGTCTCCATTAGTAGCACTAGGGATGTGTGGTCACGGGGGAATTTCTAAACCAAAGGCTAGGAGTAATGAATAATTGTAAGGTACAATGGAAAAATACTGGATTAAGTCTTGGACCCTACTTTATAACCCTCTGTTTAACAAAGATAATTTGAGAATATTCATGGGTTGAATTTTTTTTTTGTTTGTTTTATTATTTAAGAGGGTGGATGGAGTTTTCTTTTTTAGGAAAGGCAGTAGACATTTCACCAAGCTCTCCTTATTTGTAATGACTTCTTTGTGTGCTGAAAGAATTATCTTTGTAATCTGCCATGCTTTCATCATTGACTATATTAATGATACAAGTGAGTGGTCTCAGTTACCACAATTTTATTGAAATAGCCTCTTCTCCCTTCCCCCACTCTCTTTCAAATCATTGCAGTGACCTTGACAGCTGATTGACTGAGATATGTGTATTTTTCAAATGTACTAAATGGATAGTCCTAATGTTTATTTTTGAGGTTTAGAGAAATATTTCTAGCATTGATCTGTGGTACTGTAGCACGAGAGAAAATAAGGGTCTGTGTGAACTGTTCTCTTACAACATCAGGAGTCTGTCTGCAAAAGCAAGAGGGAGAAATCTGCTGCAGCTTTTAATGCCTGCAAGCTCCAGGAGAATAGGGAAAGCAGACAAGCTTGGCAGATTTTTTCCAGCATATCTCTCAGCCAGAGGCAAGCACAAACAGTCCCAGACTCAGACATTTCTCACTCTGCATGTTTTGGCTCTGAAATTACATTCTAGCTATGTTTGATTTTTTAATTTATCACATTTAATGCTGTAGATTACATGTTTTTAAACTGTTGCTCATTATCACTTGAATCCTTTTATGCACCTTTTGTTCTGATGTTGGAAAATGTGTGGCTTATTTTGGTGTTTAATATTTGGCCTGAGCTGAGAGCTGAGTGACTGTCTATTGCTCTGCTTTGTTGCTTTGTGTATGGTACCCAGAGCTGCTTGAGCAATTCCCTTGGAGAGCTGCAGAATTCTCTGATGCTGCAGCAGGGCTGAGGATTAAAAATTCTAGGCTAAAACCCAGTGGTGTTAACAAGGGGGACCTTTCAAAATTGTAATTTATAGGACCAATAATTGATGGCAGGAAAGAACCTCTAATTTATTTGTGCAAATTCACAAGCTGCTCTTATTTTGCAGCCTCTGTTCAGCTGTGGAGGTCACGTCTGGGCCGGGTGATGTACTCCATGGCAAACTGTCTGCTAATGATGAAGGTACGTGGGTGGCAGAGCTGCAGAGGTACCGTATATTCCAGAATAGAATGTCAGAGAAAATGCCAGTGAATTACTGGTGCAGAGATAAGGGAAGACTACCTGACAGTACATGAAGGTTTTTGCTTAGTGAAGAATTAATTAGGCTTAATAATGTCTTGTTTAATAGATAGCTATTTGCAGTAATGTTCTTTGGGAACATATCTGTACTTATTTCTCCCCAAATCATCCTAGAGAACATGCAATAACAATACAGAATTTGCATTTTTAAATTGAATTTTTAAAACACTTAACTAAATGCTCTAATTAAAAGCAGTTATGTGCTCTGCCTTTTTCAAACTGTGCACCAGGAATGTTGCTCTGTTTGTGAGTTTTAATACCACTGTAGCTTTTGTATCTGATAGAAATCCAAAACATCTAAATACATCCTCCCTTGTCAACCGATCTCAGTTGTAATATGTCTTCTTTCAAGTTTAAATCCTCGCTAGTGGGTAGAGGTGGAAGAGAAAGCAATAAAAGCACAAGTGTGAATTTTTCACTGCTGGGGTTTCTGGGGTTTTCCTCCTTGATTCCTCCATATGTTTTTTAACCAATTGCACTTTGCTTGGTGCAACACTCTTAGCTTCTCTAAATCAGTTAGCAGCAACAGCCTTGGAGCAGGGCTGTCAGCAGCAGAATCTTCACAGGCCAAGGTTTGCACTCCTGGCTCCCTGCACTTCAGTTGCCCAAGGGCATGCCAGACCTGATCCTCTGGTGTTTACTCAGCTATTTCCCAAACAAGGCTCCATTCTTAATATTACAATACCTCAAAAAAGTACGATTTCTTCTTCTTTTTCTTTCTTTTTTATTTTAAGAGCCAGCTATACAGCTTTACATGAAATTAAATATTCTTCTTACGAGACTTAGGGGAAACACACTTTTTTTTCATTAATTCTTCATAATAAGAACATTTCTGTCTTTCATAGAAATAATTTTTCATTAAAACAATTTGTCTTCTGAAGTAGGTATATGACATAGGTTAATTTTTCAAATCATTCTCTTTGTCAGTAAACAAGTGCAGAAAAGCATGAGCTGCAATCCCAAACAAAGTAGAATATATAATTTTTTTTAAATACTGGTGTATATATATTTTCAAGAATTTCACTTTACTTTCTGCTGTGAATTCTTTTTTGACTTATGTGTTTTTCATGTGTACACACAAATCTACATGCCCTCACAGTTCTCACCTTCCTCTGGTTTGGCCTTGTTAGTACTGTTTTCTTTGAGTAACAGAAACATATTTGTGAATACCAGTTATCTTTTTGGAAATTATATTTCAGAAATACTGCAGCTTAGATACTTCTTAAGACCAGTTGTATTTAGGGCCTTTCTCACAGCTGTTAAATTAGAAATTTATGATTCACAGTACCTTCCAAATCACACACAATTGCATGTTAATGCCTAATCGCTTCCATCTGAAATTTGCATTTCAGTGCATTGGCTATAGGGTACTTGTGAGCCTTTCAGTTTTCAGGAACATCCCCACACCATTCTGACATTCAGCAGTACTGTAATTATCTTCACCTTACACAGTATTCTGTATTAATCTATTCAAATAAGTTTTAAACACACTTTCGTAAGTTCTCCCATGAGCAATTATATTAATTTAACACGGTTCCACCCTTTTTTGCTGTTGTATCATATACTTTAAAAACTGCTTTTGTTTTTATTCGAGTGTTTCAAGTGTATGTAATTTAAGAAAAAAACAACTGTTTTATTATCCAAGTCAGTGCCATATATTGCCATCTAGTGACCATTTATAATATTACAACACTGTGCTTGATCCCCAGGTACTTTTAGGTGATGGAATACCTTGGACAAGAAGGGATGATGATGATGATAATTTATTAAAGTAAAAATGTGTGCCTTTGGTATGAAAAAAAAAAAGAAGCAAACATATTATCCTTTACTGACGTCTTTCTTTGGCCGAAAAAAAAAATACAGTAGTATTTAACAGGGAACAATCTTGTAAGGATTGACACTTGAGAATTTTTAAAAACCCAGTTTATTAGATGTTGGCCCTATAACTATTTCAATCTATTTTCATTATCCTCAAATCTTAATTAGGTTTATTTCATGTCATATTTTCTCTGCATTGCTTACCTGAATCAAAGAATTCTGTTTATGTAGTACAGTGATTTTTGCCTTTTAAAATATGCCTCATTTGTTTCATACTTCAACACCCCCTTAAATTTTGAGATGAAGGGGTACTTTATTTTGGAGGTAGCGAGTGAAGGCAAAGTGATTCACCCAGACACAAGAAATCAGTCATGTCTCCCGTACCCTGGGAATATCTTTCCTAGGTACTGAACTCTGCCTGCTGTGTCCCTTTGTCCATGTGACCAGTGGCCGCAGTTCAAGGCAGTCTTTCTTTCCTGTTCATCTCCCTTTCTTTATATAACCTTTCTTAAATGGGTTCCACCTTCTTTCTGTGCACTGCTGTTGGACTTAACCAAATAAGGAAGAAAAGGTAGATTGCAGTTGTATCAACTGATACCAGACAGCTTTCCTGCTTCCTGTGAACAAGGGACAGTGGAAATACAGGGACAGTCTTAGGGAAAGATGTGGAAATACAGCAGGCGGCAAAGGGGAGACCATGTAACCTCTCACTGTAGACTTCCATTTGCAAGAACTGTGGGCTTATGTCACTATGAAAGCACATCCTGAACATAGCAGCATGAGGGGAATATTAATTTAACATACAGCTGACGGTGTGCATTGTTTCATTTCAAAAGTCAATCTGCAAAATGCCTGTCACTTTACTAAATCACCATGGAAGTGTCTTAAAAACTTTTAAAGTTATTTTCATCTGAGCTAAAATCTCTTTTGACATTATCTTACTAGACTTTTATCTCCCTAAGGAACAAACACTTAAGTATTTTCCATATATATTATAAATGCACTCTAATTAAAGGCAGATTTTGTGCATTTTAGTTTCCTTCAGTGTTGTGTTAGCTTTTGTAGAACTTGCCCTTCGTAAAACAAAAGCATTACAATTTATTTTAATCTAGGTATAATATAATTGAAATTGTACCAAGAAGGAGGTAACGGCTTGTGCTAGTGACACAAGGGACTGAGGACTTTGGTTCCTCTATGATTTAAAGGAGAAAGACTGCATGAATCATCATGTCTTTTGCCCAAGTGCTGCAGTACAGCTCTCTGGATTCATAGCACTGTGAATCTCTGCTTTCATAACCCTTCTATAACTGCACTAGATAGAGAGGAAGGATAAGTTATCCCTATCCTCTCTCCCCAGAACAAAGTAAAGTATTTATGAACTATCTCTTAAGGTTTTTTTTCCAAGATTTCTTGAACTTAGTCTCAGCATTGTACACATCATGATCATATGTGCTTATTTCTAATTAAGTACTTAAGGTGGTGGCTGAGGGAAATGTGAAAATGTGTAATGCAGTGACCATGAAGGGAAGTAGTTATATCGAGTTGCATTAACAGAAAAACATACTCCAACAAGTAGGTCTGGTGGCTTACTAGAACTATTTTGGATTAGTATATGTAAGGTTAGCCCCAAATTTTCATAATAAAAGGGGTATTGAGTTATAAAACAATAGGCCAATTCTCATTCATATCCTAAATAGTGTAACTTCAGACCTCCTTTTGGGATTTTTTTATGAAGGTGTGGAAAATGGGAAGGCTCTTAATTTTTTTATATTAAAGACCATGACAATATGTCAGCTCCATCTCTAAGTCTTAAGATCACAAGCTATAGTCATTGGGGTTTTTACTGGCAATACTTAATATGTTTTAATCCTCACAACCACACGTATCAATCAAGACTTCACTCCTTAGAGGCAGTGTGTATTTATCATTCCATCAGACAATCTTTGTTGTATTATGTTACATTAGCAAAACTGTGAATGACAACAGTCCTTAGTAAGTGAGACCAAATATTATCTATTTTACAATGCATTCCATCAGAAGGAACTGTCAGATAAGATGCGTCTGTAACTCACCACAGAATTGTATCATTCTGTATCACATGTAGGATATTCAAGAACTCTCCTAACACTTTCATCGTAGTGTGGGGAGAATAATAAATGCATATTAAACTCACTGTGGGATCCATGGGTAACCACAGAATGAGGTTGTATTTAGAAGTGAGCCTAGATATGATGATGTTTCACAGTTTCATCCTGGGGCTATCCTTGCTTTTGCCTTTGAACATATATAATTTAGTCTCTTGTCATCTCCTGGAGGAAATGGGTCCTATTCCTGTGACAGATACTGCAAGGCATGGGGTGGGTAAGCACAGATGTGCTATGCTGTCCTCTTCAATGGAAAGAAGGTGCAGTGACCACCAAACAGAGTGCATAGACTCTTCATGTTCACCTCTAGTTTCATATTTCAGGAGCTGTCAGTGTTTATGTAGCTGCAGTTGTAATGCATATGGTGTTGGAGATAAGGAGTGCAGAAAAGGAGCAGGGTTTCTGTGCCTGACTAGACCAAATCCATGAAGCCCCTACAGCATGGGCCTCTGAGACTTGGTTGCTTTTCCCCCAAAGGCTGGCTGCTGTGTACATGAGGTAGCCAGTGCAGCTGTGATGGTGCAAATACTGCCCACTCGTGCAGCTTCGGGTGGCTGAGGCTTTTCTGCAGTTAGTTCATGCTAACCTGTAGACTAAGCTGGCAGAAACACTTTTCTGTCAACTTGCTGCATGGTCTCCTGGGAGTTGATTCTGCATCAGTTTGGGGATGTGGCTGCAGAGCCCCAGTCCCTCATGGTTGTGCTGTGCATTTCTGTTGCGTAGCCAGAGCCTTGGAGTGGGCACTGGGTAAGAGGCAGCTGTATACCACAGAATTTGATACAAGAAAATTACTTCTATAGTGATCATATTTGATGCTTGAAGGGATAAAAATCACAGTCATAGACAATGTACAATAGTAGATTCTCTTGGAAGAATTAATAGGTACTACAGTCATGGCTGGGCTTCCTCTAAAAAGCTAGATCAAAGGGGGTCCCTATTCCAAGTTTTTAATGCCTGCCTAACACAACTGTACTCCATTATCAATTAAATCCTTTACTGAGAGCTGTTACAATTAATTTTTCCTATATCATAAATTTGTGGAAAATTATGATTGTTTTAATTTCATCACATTTGAGCTGTGAATTATAAATACAGCAGCATTTAAATAAATATACTTGTGTATGTGGCATGTTGGTTTTCCTCTGAACTCTTTATTACAAATAATAAGTGTGAACATGTCATGGCACATTAGCATTGTAATAAACTCTAAATGTTAATAATTAATTGTTCAGAATTAATCATTATACCCACAGTACACAAGTTGTTTGCAAAAGAAAGGTCCTGCAGAGGGCTTTCCTGGGCTAACTAATCTCCTACTATTACAGGACATATAATTTCTCTCATATACAGATCAGAATCCAAACACTTATCTTGATTTTGTTTGTATGAAACAATATGCTTCAAATAGAATGATTTGGGTGAGAACAGACCTTTAAAGATCATATAGTCTAACCTACCCCTGCCATGTGCTGGGACCTCTTGAAAGGGATTGGGTTACTGAGAGCACCAACCAATCTGACCTGAATGCTTCTAGGGATGGAGCATCCTCTGTATCTGTGTAACCTGTTCTATGGTTCATTGCCCTCATGAAAACTCATTCCTTAGATCTAGTCCACATCAACTCTCTTTTAGTTTAAAATCATTACCCCTTGTCCTATCACAACAGGCCCTGATATATAAGCCCATTTCAGATACTGAAAGGCTGCAGTGAGGTCTCCCCAGAGCCTTTTCTTCTCTGGGCTGAACAACCCCAACTCTCTCAGCCTTCCTTCTCAAGAAATGTTCCAGCCCTCTGACCATTTCTGTTGTCCTCCTCTGGATTTGCTCCAATACATTGTTCATGTGTTTTCTGTGCTGAGGACTTCAAGACTGGATACAGAGTGCATCCTCAAGGAAAGAAATTCATTACACCTGGGNGGACTTCAAGACTGGATACAGAGTTTACTCCTTTTAAGTGCATCCTCAAGAAAAGAAATTCATTACACCTGGCGAGCATTGCTTCTTCAAACCAAGCAGGAGATGAAGAAAAACAACCTTAATTAGTAGCTGTGATCACATTAGGGACAAGTTAAATGAGTAATCTGACTAAGAATAATGGTAGGGCAGAGAGTATCCCAAGATGTTTGTGTGGTTTTATAAGATTATTCTCCACTCTCCTTTGCTTTCTAATGCCCAGCACAATTCTTGTGTTAAGTCGAAGGGCAGGACTGTTGGGAAGCACCAAAGTGTTACAGCACAGAGAGTCCCCAGCCTTTGCTTGGCTTGGCCCTTGTAAGTAAAGGCAGGTGCTCTTGGCCTCTGCTCACCTTTCTCCAAGCTGCAGCAACTGGGGCTGGCCCAGCCCTGGGCCAGTGGACATCCCTACAGCTACAGCCTGTCTCAGCACAGAGCACGGGCAGTGCCTCTCACCTCTGCCTGCCAGACCCTGTGGCCAGGCTCTGAAAGTCATGTCCTGTCGAGGTCATCAATGAGCTCGACATCAATCACTGCAGTTCAGCCATGAAGCAGCTGAACTGCAGGAACCAGTCACATGGGCCTTTCTTTCCAGTGGGAAATGGGACCCGTTTGTTTAATCTTCTGTCCCTGGTTCTTAGCTGGAGGATGTACTGGCATTTCATCTTGAGCAGGCAGATCTCAACGCTACCCCCTGCCAGCATGACCTTCATGCAGATGTGTCATTTGCAAAGCTTTCTGGAGATCAGAACCAGTCCTCCCCTCACTTAGTTTTAGCCCAAATACATTTTTTATTTAGATTACCTGCTTTTACGCAGTAAAAAAACCCAACTATTTGGGTGGAGGAAAGGAAAATATCTTGTTTCCCTTGGTAGTAGTGCTTGTTTGTCATCTGGAGATGTGCAGGAATTGCAGTTTCTGTCAAGTGATGTTTTTCACAAGAGCACGTGCACAGGCACTTCACAAAGCTTTGGAATGTAGTTTGTTATACCGTGTAAATTATACACATATTTGGAACATGAGACACATCTCAAGAATGTATACCCCCAGTCATGCAGAAGGTGCTTGATTTTCATCCTAAATCATAATCTAAGATGAAGAGTAAATGTTCAGAGTTTTAGTTTGTGGTATTTAGCTACAAAAAGAATAGGATCTTGTAAAAAAACAGTATGCAGTTCCAGTATAACTGAGAAAAGACCGGTGTAGTCAGCTACTAGTGCCTGCAGTGGATGATAGAAATTCTGTCCCCCTGACAAGTTACAAATACTTTAATTCTGTTGGAATATGTCCCTACAAATTAGGTGACACAATGGCTGAAGGATTCTGAGCTTTAATACCTGACTGTATGCTTTTCACCCTTAGGACTACGTGCTGGCTGTAGATGCTTACCACTCTGTCATCAAATATTACCCACAGCAGGAGCCTCAGTTGCTGAGTGGAATTGGAAGGATTTTCCTTCAGGTATGCATTTTATTGTAAATTTGCTAGGTAATACTGTTGTTGATAGCTACGTAGAGAAGAATTGTTGCATTTAAAACTATAGCTGGCTTGGTAGGGTACATGTCAAATTGTAGAGGCAGCGCTCAAAACAAAAACCCTTCTCCCACATCATATTAGATACAGTTAGGAAATACCCGAAGCACCTATAGTATTAAAAGTGCATTAGCAAGCAAAGAATATGCTGTACAAAGTTACACTCGTATTTTATTCGAAAAGGACATTCTCCTTTCTCTAAAACTAAGGGTAAAGCTCCCATTGACGTCAGTGAGAGAAATTTCACTAAAAATCTCATGTCTCACTGCCTCAGACTGCATGCAACTCTCAGCCACACTGTCTAACCACCATCTTCATCTAGAAGAAAATACAAGAGTGTCCTTCTTTTGTCCAGATCATATCCCTGAGAAGACAGGGGAGGGCACCTTGAAAGAAAAAAACAGTATACAGAAAAGTATAATTAATGTCCATGTAACTGTATTTAATGATAAATAAAAATAGATATCTTCTTATTTTTCACAAAATTATGCATCTAAATAGCTATCTTATTTTTTTAATTTTTAGTATCTCAGAAGTTTTTTGCAGTTCTTTCATACTTCTGATACTGATAATTCAAACTTTTCATCTTTTATCTACTTTTGTTATTAATGATAAATCTAATTTGGGATTTTCAGGTATTTACAAATTATCTTATTCATAACATTCCTGTAATAAAATTATATTAAAATTGAGTAATTTACTCTTAATAGGTAATTATTAACATTGCTTGCTTGAGGTCATAGAATGCCATTCAAATTCAGTTATGGATTTTCAGTTCTCAACAGGAGCATAGTTTCACAATGTGTTAGACATGTCTGTCTTTAAAAGTCTCTAGTTTAAAGTGAATCTCCATCTCTGTGGAGCAATTTTATGATATTGGCTCATGCATAAATTATTACCTAAGTAGGGAAGATAATAGTTATGTGTATTAAAGAATGGTACCATAAATATGCAAAATACTAAAGAAAATACAAGTTATGAATCGTTCTGGTCTAACTGGCAAAATGACTGGGCATGTTAGTGGCACTGCCTTTCTGACGAGAGTGTGTGCCCTGATGTCACACCCCAAGTCTGTTTGTTGTTCCATTTGCTATGGAGAAATTTTTGCTCCCATGAGGTAAGCATCTCCTTACTTAGAGAATCATTTGAAGTCACTGACCTCCACAGTGCTGGCTGTGACAACAGGCCTCCAGTTCCACAGGGTTTTACCGTCAGATCTGGATGTAGCAAAAGGGGTATGAGGAGCCCTTCATATTTTCCTGTGACCTAGACAGAAGTTAAAAAGAATAATTTCTAAATGCAAATATTTTCCTTTCTTCTAGCACCGTAAGGAGATAAGGTTTTATTGCTTGGCTTGTTGTCTTTTTCTGTGACAAAATTTTCAGCTCTGTCTGGGGGGTACTGGTGAACAGATGCAAGATTTTGATTTATTGAGAGAAACAGGCAGTGTCCAGGTAGTCAAAACCAAGCCGTTTGAATTAGAGAAAGATAAATGTGTTGCAGTCCTGGGCATCATCATTTTGGTAAGATCACTCTGTGGTAAGTGTGCACTGTTGACAAGGCACTCTCGGAAAAAAAATAAAATGTCTTGCAGGTAAAATAGAAAAGCAATTTTCTCATATTCAAATGTCACAACTTTGCAAAAACAAGTATTAATTCCCAAATAACCTCAGACTGTGCTACTAACTTCGAGCATTTACCAAGAGGAGGCGTAAGGCAGCCAGATTCCAGTTGCATATGAGTCACAGACACTATTTGACAGCAGACATCACACATATAAATACACATCACAAAGCAATAAAGTAGAATAAAATGTAATTCGGGAGCTTAACAGAAAAAAGTTGCAATCTATATCAACATGTAAAACTTTGCTTTATTTGTTTTGCTTTGATTTTTTTTAAATTAAACTGAGCTAACTAACTGGTCTAAGGAATTATGTCCTCTTTATCTTCACATGTAAGTGGAACAGATCTGATGTACAGCTTTTGACTGTTGCCTTAAAAAGGGGGAAATGAGAATTATAGAAGTGCAGGATGGAGGAAAAGACAGGCTGTCACAAAGAAATTTTCATAAGGACTGTAATTCTTTCAGCAGTCACCTGACGTGTAAAACAGAAATTCACATGAAATAGAGAAACAGTAACGACATTTTAATCTCTAGGATTATACTTGTGGCTCTCACTGGCTGACCTATCCAAAATTTCCATTTGAATAAGTACATTAAGAAAAAAATTTAAAAGCTGTCTGACCTCTGCAATAAATTGCTGCAAAATGGAGTCAAAAGCAATAAAAAATTTCCACAAAAAAAATCTTGGTTTCCAGACAAACAACAAATTTAAGCATGTAGTATATAGTATGGTATATTGGCAGCTCCTTGTTAGAGAATATAATTATTTGAGGTTAACAGTAGAATCTTCATTTTTATTCGATGTGCTAATTATTATTAGATACTAAAGTAATACTTTCTGAACTGAATTAAATAAGTGAATAAGTGATAAAGATCACTTAAATTGGTTAAATTACTTTAATGACTAATTAAAAGTAGTTATTTCTTTTAAATTATCTTTCCCACCACAAAATTTTAAAAATTAAACTGCTTCCCCTCTTTGGGAAAAATGAGATTTAAGAGTTTGGCATGTTTGCTGAGAAGACACAAGATGCTGCTAAGAAATCAGAACTATTCATGATCACAAATAATGTGTGATTAGTTTCAAAGCATACTAGATTTGGACTCATCAAGCTCCCAGGAGAGCAAACTGGTAGCTTGCTTTAGAAATTGATTGTTCTCATGGTTAAGGGATTCCCAGGCTAAAAATACTCGAGGACAAATTCATTTATACATTGCCAGCATTATCCTCTAGTTAAATGTAATTATTTTCTTGATGATTTACATCTTTAGTGGGATTTATAGAGAGAAATTGTATCCCTTGTCATTACAACTGAATGTATGGTATTTTAGAATTAATAATACTTGCTTTGAGTCCAGTACATAAAATCTGGAGTTCAGTTACATAAAATCTGGGAGAACTGTATGTTTTGTTAGAAAAGACTGTCAGTGGGTATTCCAGAAATGCTTGGTAGATGGACAGTTGCATCTTTGACCGCAGTGTTCAATTGTCTAAATGTAAAGAAGAGTCATTTCCTTATGTTGACAAGGAATAAGTCTTGTGGTTAGAGGTGAAGCAGTATCTTGTTGTATTAGTGGTGTCAGTAGTGCCTTGGGTACTTCCACTGTGATATTCTCATAAGCAAACTGGGAAGAAATGTAGATGAAGCCTTCAGGTGGATGGATGTTTTCTGTCACTGAAAAGTGCAGTTGGAAAGTCATTTGCTGATGACTAGAAGGACTTGCAAGATTATCTTTTCCACAAGGGTCTCTTTAGGGTTTGTAGTGTTTATATTTTTTTGTTAGGTAGTACTTGTACGATGAAATGTGAAGCATGCTTGTAAAATGTACAGATGATGCCAAGCTGGGAGTGGTACAGACACTATGAAAGGCAGGATCAGAATGCAAAATAATCTTGACAAGTTGAGAAGCTGAAATGTTAAATTGGCTGTGATTCAAACAGCAAAGGCAAAATGCTACCAAAGACTGGGAGTAATATACAAATACAAAATGAGAAGCAATAACAAGCCTATTTCCTATAGAAAGGAAATGGGCTGAGTGTAAGAAAACTGCACACAGGTAAACAAATTGGAGTTCCAGATACTTGGCGTAAAAGCAAAATTCATATTCAAATGTGGAACATAAAGCGATTCTTGCTTCTCACTGCTTGGATTGTGGAGACTTCTTATGTGGGCACTCAGGGAGGATGTGAAATCACAGGAGAGACTTCAGAGAATCCAGAAAGGATTATCTATGAGAAGGGGATAAATACTGCTTTTCCTAAAAATTTATTCTCATTCTAAAAGGGGAAGAAAAAATTTCCAAGTATACAAAAGACTNAAAAAAAAAAAAAAGAGGAGCTGTACATTCTCCCCTACCACCGTGGGCAGGACAAAAAGGTGAGGTAAAAAGTGCAATAAGATAGAAGGTATTTTTCAGTGCTAGGGCAGTTTAAGAATTCTGGATTAAGTTTCCTAGTAAGACTCAGATGTGCAATATCCACAATCTGAGAGCATTAAGGAGACTTTAACGCATTTGTCACAAACATTTTTCATAGTGTTTTTAAACAAATGGGTGGTCTCTTGAGGGCCCCTTGAATCTCCCTACCTGAGGACTGCCTGGTTTCCATGGCTTTATGCTTCTGAACTAGTTTAATTTTACTCCTTTTGATAGGTTCTGATAGATTTATTTTACCCAGTAGTAAGGTCTCATCTTCTTTCCTCTCTCCAGCCTGAAAAATATGCTGCTTATTTTCCAAATAAGTGGCCTTCTTCAAGTATTTTTTTTTTCATCTCAAAGAGCAATGTATGCGACACACCTTTAGGTGAAATACCGCCTCCCTTTTCGAAATCCCCCTTCCCCTTTCGACCCTCCATCAAATCTGTACTTTTAAATGCCAGTTTTCAAATCTCTCATTCCTTTATCCTGCTCAGCTCACTCTTTGGTGGTTTTTAATCTGCAAATGGACCATCCTCCCAATATCCTCAGTGCCCATTGTACTGGAGTTGTTTTCTGACATGTGGTGTGATGCACTGAAGCCGTCCTGTGCCCCTGGCTACGACCCAGAGGCTCTGGATTAACCAGGTGTGGGTCCTTTGCTTCCTGTGATGCCACTGGAGTCTGTCTTCCCTTCCTGTGGACTAATGCCCCATCTTGTTGGAAGTTACCCTGACCTTTTCTCATTTCCAGCTACTTTTTTCAACTGTGGGGTTAGTTACAACAAAGGAACTAAATGAGGATCTGGGGCCTCCCTGCCCTACAGTCCACGAGTGCTCCACAGCCCCCAGCTGAGAAACTGCTTTGGGCAAACAACATGTATTTGGGGAGCTTTTCATGACTTTATCATGGCTCTGCAAATACGATATTTAGTAACGGGTGTTACCCAGTCACCTTGGTGTAAAGAGATTGATAATTAGATTGATTGATATGTTATATATGTTTTTTTGTCCTTATAATAATCAGGATGTAGCTCTTTTCTTATTATTGTGGTAACTTATGATTTTTCTGTCTAGATTGGAGACATAAAAACTGCAGAAAAGTATTTTCAAGATGTTGAGAAAGTGACTCACAAATTGGATGGACTACAGAGCCAAATTACAGTTTTAATGAACAGGTAGATAATTTAATCGCTAAATAAAACTTCTTAAGATGTAGTTCTAAAAGTATGCAAGGTGATCATTAAACTACCCTTGAGACAATCCTGTTCTCTTTCTCTCTTTTATGGGACTTTGAATCTGTCATAAGTGAGACTGAATGACATACAGACTCAGGAGATCTCTAAAATTTGGTACAGTTGTATTATCCTGCACTGAAACCGCAATCTTTCAGTTGATTTTACAAAGCCTTTTCTCATTCTTTCAGGCACTGCATATTTTCACTGTGTTTTTTCAATATATATTTGCATAAATAACTCTTAGGAGAGAAGTTATTTGGGGCAGTTATCCTACAGTCAGATCTTCCAGGAAAGTACCACCCTGGTAGCTTCAAAGGATGCTTGAATACACTATAGTGAATCGAGCTATGTGATGGGGGACTCACTTCACAATGGTTAGCACATTGGCTTAATATATTTAGAAGGTACTATTCAAAAGTGCTCTGAAAATTATATGGCTGATTTCATTAAGAGAAATAATTCTAGGAAGAGAGTATCTGCATTTAAATTAATAGAAACGCAGTGAAGACAATTGCTTTCATAGGCAAAAAATATAATAGCTGAGTGATCCAAGTTGTCATTCCATTTGTCTGTAAATCAGCGTCTCCTTCACACTGTGAGGAACAAATGTCAGAAACTCTCACATCTGTAAAAGGAAAAATAAAAAATGGTGTCCATTCTTTTTTAAATGTATTATTACCTTGGGTTTTTTCAGAGAACTCATTTATATGTCACTTACTTTCTAGAGCATTTCTCCACCTTGGTCAGAATAATTTTGCAGAAGCTCATCGATTTTTCACAGAAATTTTAAGGATCGACTCATCAAATGCTGTGGTAAATCTTCAAATTGCTACATATATCATGAACACCTAAATTATTCTCCTAATACTTCATGCATGGATTTAATTAGTACTCAGAGTATGCTCAGAGCTTTACAGAAAAAATGGGATGTGGCATGTGTGCCAAAAGGTTTTCAGTATACATAAGGATAAGATGGAAAATGGGATGGGAAATTAAGAATCAGTCTGTGTGAAGGGCGTGAATACTTAGGCACGCATGTAGAAATGCTGAGACACTTCTTTTACGGGATCTTAGCAAATGCACTTTTTTTTTTTTTTGCACTCACTGTTTTTAGCATAGACTTGCATGTCAGAAAAAGAAACAGCAGCTGCCAACATATATAAAATTAACTTGATTCCACACAACATTGAAAAGATATTGTAATTTTAAACATGACATTTTTAACACATTGCATAGCAGAGCCTTGGGTTCCAAGGCTGAGATCAAAGAGCTGTTTATTTGTCTTGGGTTTCTGACACCTGGCAGTTTTCAGTGCATGGTCATGTAAGAATATTCCTGAGAAGTCAGACAGCTTACTCCCAGTATTCTGCTCCGAGGCCATTTACAGTCTGAAGAGACTGAGTTTAAGGAACACATGAATTGCATCACTTTGCAGGCTGTAAAATAGTGTGTATTATAAATCACATTAAGATCAGTAAGGTTTCCTGAATGGACCGAAAAATATTTTTTTACTAAAAGGCCATGTTCTTCCTTTATCTGCAGCTTTCAGAAAATATGAACGTTTCTGCTGCTAAACATGTTATATCACTGTATACTGTTAGAATCTTTCAGTAACTCATAAAATCCGTTTTTGTGGTAAGGAAAATGGAACTTGATTTGATCATTTATGATATATTTAGACTGCCCTATCTGCTGGATTTACGTGAAGTCAGTTGTAGATGCCTTTGTGATAAGAAAGTATCTTCCTGTTGATTTTGTGGACATGTAAGGCAGAGAGAGAGAAAAACACTTCTGAAAATACAGTGAAGTAATTTTTTTTAAAAATCTGTGAAAATGACTGCACGTAGAGGCTCATGTGGTTTTTGAAATTTGTTTTTCTTGGCTTTCAGGATTAGCTGACTAATGTCCTATACTATTTAATTTTAGACTCTATCTTTTAGAGTTTCAGCTCTTAGAAGTCAGCAGGTCCTAGTGGCAGAGGGTAAATCTTGAGAATTATAAGAAGGATAGCATTGTAATGTTGATAATGTCTTTTAGTTTTGCACACACATGCAGAATAGTAATTCATAGCATAAAATATGTTGTAACTGCAGATGCTAGGCTTCTTTTCCTTCTCTTCCATCACTTGTATATACATACATATATGTATATATGATAAACACATTATTTATTTACAATATGTTTTTCGCTAGGCTAACAACAATGCTGCTGTTTGTCTTCTTTACCTGGGGAAACTGAAGGATTCCCTCCGGCAGTTGGAAGGAATGGTTCAGCAGGACCCTCAGCACTACCTGCACGAGAGTGTCCTCTTCAACCTGACTACGATGTACGAACTGGAGTCGTCTCGCAGCATGCAGAAGAAGCAGGCACTTCTAGAGGCTGTAGCTGTCAAAGAGGGCGATAGCTTTAACACTCAGTGTCTCAAGTTAGGATAGATCATTTCCAACTAATTTTTTTTTTTCCAGCAAGGCTGATTTTTAAATTTGTATATACTCTCGCTAATGTGTAAATGTGAAATAAAATCTATTCAATTATGAATATTCAGTGGTGTTACTACAGAACCTGTCATCTCTAACAGGCCTGTCATTGCAAAGACTTTGTGCTGACTTAGAGCCAGCTTCATGCCTACAGGTCTGTTACTGTCCAGTTACTCCTCATTACAGCACACTTTAATATTTTATATATATATACACAATCAAATACTCTGATTCCTTTATGAGAAAAACTGAATTTAACCTTATATTGTCTTGAGGATTTTTCAGCAGTCAGTGAGCAAGCCACATGAGCTTATTTCATCAGCTAAGAGTTACTTACAGAATATCAGTTTGTGTATTATGGAAAGGAAGTCATGAATAATGCACCTCTCTTCATTTGCTTCTACTTTATGTGCTTCATTTTGTCCCCGTCAGGCTCCTGAATGTCACACCTCTGTGTGTCCATGGCTGTCAGAGGAGGCTGCTTGATAACCACTGTTCAGAGTCACAGCATGGCTGAGGTTGGGAACTGCTGGAGGCCATCTGGACCGGGTCCCATAGCACAGGACATGTCCAAGAGCATGTGAGGGAGTCATACAGTCCTGCACAGTATCACGCAGTATGAGGGACTATACTAAATGCTCTCCCTGTACTTCCCTGGTTTTGTGTCACTTAAATCTTTCAGAATAAAACACACGGATTCTGCAAAGCTGTTCCACTCTGGCATTCTGCTGGGTAGAGAAAGGAGCACTGCCAGTTGGAGTGGAAACACAACGGATTTCAGCTCAGTTCCTCTCCTTTCCTATTATCAAGCAAAAACACCGAGCATGAAGTATTTCCCAGGGATGCAGAGCCTGAGGCAAAGGTATCTGTCTGAGGGTTAGGCCACATGGAGTGGAAGTAAATGGGGTTCGGGACACAAGGCAATTACCAGTGATGCAGCAGTATCAGCATACACTGATTTTGGCATCCCTCAGAACACAGATTTTTGGAAACACAGTACCACTGTGATACCAGTGTATTTCACATCTCTGCCCACATTTCTCCCTTCATCTGTATTGTAAAGACTCAATGCAGATACTCCCACTTGTATATGAACACAATACATGCATCTGTTCTTAGGGGGGTTTTATTGTTTTGAGATTTAATGCATAGCAGTTGGACTAGTTTCTTGTTATAAATCACTGCCATGGGACAATTCTGTGTTACGTTTTTTAATTCCATATCCATCAATTAATTCTCACTCCCTTTAAATACCCCCACCTGTATTTTTAAGTAACCAATAACTCATTTTTATGCTTGTCCATCTGGAGATAATGTACAGGGACCAAACAAACAGTTGTCCTCAAAAATCAGGCTGTTTGAAAACCCCTGCAGTCTAGACATGCAGAGACATAAAGATGCTGCGAAGTGCTGGTCACCTAAAAAGACATAAGCCTACAGCTTATACAGAAAAAGAATTTGCTCTATTTTTGCAGTCTATTTCTGTTTGACAGGCCATACTTGTACACTGAAACAACAGCTAGTTGTGTACCAATCAACTGAAAAGTAATTAAAGCAGTTGGTATTTCTGTTTCTGACTTGGCCTCTAGGTTGAACAGCTGGATCTGAATTAAACTTGTGCAGCACCTGGGTAGACTTGTCCTAAGGTATCACTACTAAACTCAAAAATGAAATATTCAGCACCACCTGCTTCAGCTGGGCTTAAAACACCATTTACATGATTTTAGTGGGTACTAAAATAGTAAATTAAAAGTCGTTATATTGGCATTATTCTTTATGAAGTTTTACATATGTTTTAATTGCTGCTAGGGTTTTAGACAACGTTTAACAGTAACTGGGCAGATTCTCAGTTTACACTGATAGCTGAGTTGAAATCACTGTCGTTTTCATTTTGTTATAGCTGTTAATCTGACCAGGTATGTTACTCCCTGTACTCTTTTTTTTTATTATTATTCTAGTAGTATATATTCTCCAGCATAGGTCCCTTTTCTTGGCCATGGGGTTTCTTTGGAGATAAAAAGAACCAACCAAAAGAACCTTGACAATCATTGTTCTCAAGGATGCTGAGAGCACTGGACAATTTATCAGAACATGCAGTGATAGGACAAGGGGCAACAGTTTTAAACTAAAAGAGGGTAGGTTTAGCTTGGACATAAGAAAAATACTGTTCCTCTTGGTGTGGTGCTTGGAATGTTTGCCCAGAGAGATTCCCCATCCTTGGATGCATTGAAGACAAAGGCAGGGTGGGTTTTAAGCAACCTGTTCCGGTGGAAGGTGTCTGTACCCTTGGAGAGGGTTGAACTAGATGAGCTTCCAAGGTCCTTTCCAACCCAAGCTATCTGTAATTCCCATTCATTTTTTTACAGTAATATATAAAATAATACAAAAGAGATTCACACACATTTAGCTGAAGTGTCGTGTTGTACTGTTGCCTACGCTTTCAGGAAGTGTCATTTGTTCCAATGCTAAGGGAAAGTAGCCATGATCCATCAACACCTAGCATGCTGAAGCCACTTGCCTCTTTACAAGTGAAGTAAAAAGCTTCCTTTTTAGTTCCATAGTGCCTGATACTGCTCATGTAAATGACAGTCTGTGTTCTGATCAGCAGAGAATAAAAATTTATTATCCTAGTCAGAGTCAAATAACCCTTATAAAAGAAACACTGAAAACAAAATCCCCTGTTCTCCAAATTTCTCTACATTTTAATTCGTATTACTACATGCATCTCACTTCAGCATGTTTGCTGTGTTCTTTTTACTCAGATAAAAATGCCATTAGAGGAGGCTTGGACTGGGTGACCTCTAAGCTCAGCGAGCCATTAAACAAGTGAC
This sequence comes from Regulus satrapa, assembly GCA_013396955.1. Taxonomy (NCBI): domain Eukaryota; kingdom Metazoa; phylum Chordata; class Aves; order Passeriformes; family Regulidae; genus Regulus; species Regulus satrapa. Next base: position 204,590 of record VWZN01008367.1, on the reverse strand, counting down.
ATCCTGGTAGACTTGCAGAATAATTAAAATTTAAATGCAAAGGCATATTATCACTGCTGGATGTATGCAAATTGTTAACTGTTTATGAAATGCAGGCAAGACTCAATGTCACTTTATGGTTTGGATGTAACACAGATACAAGTTAAGTGTTTGACTCCCCTAAATTCTGCCTGTTACACATCTGAATGCTCTATATGATGTTAAAACTTTAAAGCTAAGGACAAACTTTGTCCTCAAAACATTAATTACACCAGGCTATCCTGTTAAATTCAATGAATTCAGCTGAATTTAATGAGGGTTCCTGGTGTAAATGAGGGCAGAGCTCAGTTCTAAAACACAGCATGCATATGTCATCTGGCTAAGTGAGAAAAGCTGTGGAAAGCAGAGCCTGGATGTGCTGATTGTTGTATTCAAATCTTAAAGCTTAATGTGCCTTAGCAGAAGTTCTGCATTTAAATTCCCACTTTTATTAAAAGGGGAGAAAAGAAGCTGTATTTCAGACATTCAGATAATTACATTATGCAGAGAGACTGATCCTCAGAAGAACTTGAGCATCTCTCTGGCATTTCTAATACCTAACTGCGGTTCAGGTGATAATGGCATCCCCTCACCAGCTGGTCACTGATGTTTTCCCGGTGCCTGGGTGTTCAGACTGCACACATTCAGTGTTCCCCAAAGGCATGTGCACACATGCCTGAAACTCCACAGTGGACTGCAGCCAGTGTACTGGAAAGGATGGTCATTCCTTCACCTACCCCATCCCTCATGCCAGCAGGAGGGCTCTGCACAGGCTGGATGAGCTCACTGATGTGTGGAAGACCTCACCCAGCCAGCTAACACATCCTCTTCAGACACATCTTCAGCCTGAGGCTTTCAACACAAGGGTGTGCTGGGAATTACCACAGTGCCTGGGTAGGCTGCTGGGTTCTCTGCACTGCAGGCCTAGTAAGAGGCACACAGACAGCCGCTCTGTGGAAGCCTTTGCTGCAGGTGTTTAGAAAATCCAGTCAGAGAGCGGGATAAACGGTATGATCTTTGTGCACAGCTAAGTTATCTGTCTCATTTGTCTGTCAGCTGATGTGCTTAATCAACCACATGCTCTGGAGCTGTCTAAAAGAGGAGTGCAGGATGTATGGTACTGCCATCACCAGCTGCAGTGAGAAACACGCGTTACCTCGCTGCTGCAACTTGCAACCAAGGCACGTGGCAAAACGGGGACCGAAGCATCAAATACAGATGTAAATTAATTTCAGACAGGCACAACCACAGCAGGCAGGGTAAAACTCTGAGGTTGCTCAGGTAGCAACTTATATTGCTGCTGTCCTGAGCAGGCAGGGTAGAAATTAAAGATGTTAAAGTGAGTTTATCCAATAGCTCACATTTACAAGAGTTCAAAGAAAGATGCCATCCACTTCTTCCATTCTGCTTTCTACCCACTTAATTAAACACTGAGGAAGGAATTAATTATCTTTGCAGAGAGGTACCTTACAAAGTAGGAAACCTGCCCAGAGTTTCTGGCATTTGAACAGTGGTTCTGTAGTGCTGGATGCAAACAAACCCCAGCAACTAACTTTCAGGAAATGGTAGCAGAAAGCTGCTTTCCCACTTAGTTCTCCCAGCCAGTCTGGGGATTACAAATTTAAAGATTCTCATCTTCAAGAGGTGTGAGAGATGGTCATAACCCTGGTCCTAGGGAGAAAGAGGAAGGTGTTGATGGGGAGAAGTGCTCCTTTCCAAGCTGTTCTGGATTGGCAGATAAATTTTCCATCCTAGATTTGGGCAGTCGTCTGCAGATGTCTGTTATTTAGAAGAGTCACTAAAATGAATCCACCTGAAAGGCAGCAATAATGGCTTATAATTTTCTCACAAAGACGGGGAAAATGGGATGTTACTTTTTTGAGGCAAGGAAGGAATGGGGGAGAAGGTTCCTCTTTGGCTTTGAAAAACTGTCAAAACTGTCAGTACTGAATTGAAAAAACTGAAGAGATGCAGAACTAGAGCTGTTTATTAGAAGAAAAAAAAAAAAAAAAAA